>RXID01015806.1:0-33335 GCA_005019695.1 Trichopus zeylanicus subsp. travancoricus | reverse complement strand
AGTTGTAGTGGTGGCTGTAGTAGTAGTAATTGTAGAAGTGGAACTAGGAATAGTAGCAGTAATAGTAGAAGTAGTAGTAGTAGAAGTAGTAGTAGTTGTAGCAGCAGTAGAAGCTGTATTAGTAGCAGTAGCAATAGTGGTAGCAGAAATAGAAGTAGTTGTAGTAGTAGTAGCAGTAGTAGCAAAAGTTGTAGTAGTAGTTGTTGTAGTAGTGGTAGTAGTAGCATAAGTAGTAGCGGTTGTAGTATTTGTACTTGTAGTAGTAGTAGGAGTTGTTGTAGTATTAGTAGGAGGAGTAGAGGCAGAAGTAGCAGTAGTTGCAATATTAGCAGTATTTGTTGTATTAGTAGGAGGAGTAGATGTAGTAGTAGTAGTAGTGGTAGAAGTGGTAGTAGTCATGGTAGTAGCATTAGTAGCTGCAGTAATTGAAATAGTAGGTGTAGTAGTAGAAATAGTTATAGTAGTAGTAGTAGCAGTAGCAGTAGCAGTAATTGAAGAAGTAGTAGTAGTAGTAGTAGTAGTAGGAGTAGTTATAGTAGTAGTAATAGTAGTAGCAGCGGTAGTAGTAGTAACAGTACTAGTAGAAGGATGAGTTGAAGCAATACTAGTAGTTGATGTCGGAGTAGTTCTAGTAGCCATAGTAGATGGAGGAGTAGTGGCCGCAGTAGTTGTAGTTGTAGCAGTAGTAGATGTAGCAGTAGTTGTAGTAATAGTAGTTAAAGTAGTAGTTGTAGTAGTAATTGTAGAGGAACTGGTTGTAGAAGTAGTAGCAGTAGTAGCAATATTAGTAGTTGTAAGACTATTTGTAGCATTAGTAGTAGTAGAAGCAGTTGTATTAGTAGGAGTAGCAATATTCATAGTAGCATAACTATTAGCAGTTGGATTTATAGTAGGAGTAGCAGTGGTTGTAGTAGTGGTCATTGCAGTAAAGGTAGTAGTAGTATAGTTGTAGTAGTAGTTGTAGCAGTAGTAGTTGTAATAGGAGAAGTAGCAGTCATAGTAGTAGTACTAGTAGCAGTCGTAGTAGTAGCAGTAGTATTAGTAGTTGCAGTAGTAGTTGTAGTAGCAGTAGTAGTAGTAGTAAAAGTAGTAGTAGTAGTAGTAGTAGTAGTATTACTAGTAGTAGTAGCAGAAGTAGTAGTAGTAGTAGTAGTAGTAGTAGTAGTAGTAGTAGTAGTAGCAGTGGTAGTAGTAGTAGTAGCAGCAACATTAGTAGCAGAAGTAGTAGTAGGAGTAGTTGCAGTTGCACTAGTGCAAGCAATTGTAGCTGTAGTAGTAGCTATAGTAGTAGTTGTTACTGTAGTTGTGGTAGTAGTAGTAGTTGTAGTAGCTAGAGCAATTGTAGTAGAAGTAGTAGCAGTGGTAATCACAGTAGGAAAAATAAAAGTAGTAGCCATAGTTGTCCAAATAGTAGTTGTAATATTAGTAGTAGCAGCAGTAGTTCTCATAGTGGTAGTGGAAAAAGTTATACTAGCAGTTGTAGTTGCAGTATTAGCTGTAATTGTATTAGTAGTAGTAGTAATTGTGGTAACAACAGCAATTGTAGTAGCAGTAGTAGCAGTACTAGCGCTGGTAGTAGTGGTAGTAGTAGCAGGAGCAGTACTCATTTTAGCAATAGCAGTTATTAAAGTAACAGTGGTAAAAGTAGTAGAAGTAGTTGCATTTGTTGTAGTCATAGTAGTAGTAGTAGTACTAGTAGCAGCTGCAGTAGTAGTAGTATTAGTACTAGTAGCAGCTGCAGTAGTTGTAGTAGTAATAGTAGTAGTTGTTGTTGTTGTTGTTGTTGTTGTGGCAGTAGTTGTAGCAACAGTGACAGTGGTAGTTGCAGTAGTAATAGCAGCAGCAATAGGAGTAGTAGTAGAAGTATTTATAGTAGTAGTAGTGGCAATAGTAGCAGTCGTAGTATTTGAAGTTGTAGTAGTTGTAGTAGAAATAGATGTATTAGTAGTAGTAGCATTGGAAGTAGTAGTAGTAGTTGTTGTTGTTGAACAAGTAGTAGTAACATAAGTTGTAGCAGTTGAAGTAGCAATGGTAGTAGTAGCAGTATTAATAGTAGTAGGGGAAGCAGTAGGTGTAGTAGTAGTAGTAGCAGCAACAGCAGTAGTGTTACTAATAGTAGTAGTAGTAGTAGTACAGCAGCAGCTACAGCAATAGTCGAAGTAGATGCAGTAGTATCCACAATATCGATAGTAGTACTAGTTGTTGTAGTAGAAGTAATCATAGTAGTCATGGTAGTACTAGAAGAAGTAGTTGTAGTAGTGTAGCCGTAGTAGTGGTAGTAGTAGCAGCAGTAGTAATAGTAGTAGTCATAGCAGTAGTACCAGTTGTAGTAGTGGTAGTAGT
Source organism: Trichopus zeylanicus subsp. travancoricus (assembly GCA_005019695.1). Classification (NCBI taxonomy): domain Eukaryota; kingdom Viridiplantae; phylum Streptophyta; class Magnoliopsida; order Dioscoreales; family Dioscoreaceae; genus Trichopus; species Trichopus zeylanicus. The sequence goes on along the minus strand of RXID01015806.1, from coordinate 30,992 downwards.
GGCAGTAGCAGTTGTCATTGTTGTAGTAGTAATAGAAGTATTAGTAGCAATAGGAATAGTAGCAGTAGTAGTTGCTGAACTAGTAGTAGTTGGAGAAGTAGTAGTAGCAGTTGTTGTCGCAGAAATAGTCGAAGTATTAGTGGTAGTAGTAGTATTTAAAGTAGTTGGAATAACAGCTGTAGTAGCAGTAGCAGCAGTAGTAGAAGTAATAGTAGTAGAATTAGTTGCAGCTGTAGCAGCAGCAATAGCAGTAGTACTAGTAGTTGTAGTAGTACTAGTACTAGCAGTAGTAGTTTCAGTATTAGCAAAAGTTGTATTAGTAGTAGAAATAGCAACAGCAGCAGCAGTAGTAGTAGTAGGAGTGGTAGGAGAAGTTGAACAAGTAGTAATTATAGCAGTCATAGAAGTAGTTGTAGTAGCAGTAGTGGTAGTCGTTGTGGCAGTAGTACTAGATGTACTAGTAGTAGTAGTAGCAGCGGTAGTAGTAGTAGTAGTAGTAATACTTGTAGTAGCCTCAGTAGTAGTTAGAGCAGCAGTACTAGTAGGAGCTGCAATAGTAGTAGTAGCAGGGGTAGTAGCAATAGTAATAGTCCTAGAAGAACTAGTAGTAGTTGCAGCAGTTGCAGTAGCAGTAGTAGTAGTATCAGTAGCAGTAGTTGTAGTAGCAGTACTAGTAGTTGGAGTAGTAGCAATACTAGTAGAAGGAGTAGTAGACGTAGTAGCGGAAGTAGTAGTAGTAGTCGTAGTACTAGTAGTGGTTGTAGTAGTAGACGTAGTAGTAGTAGTAGTAGTAGTAATTGTAGTAATAAGACTAGCAGTAGCGCTAATGGTACTACTACTAGTAGTACTTATAGTAATAGGAGTAGCAGCAACTGTAGTAGGAGCAGTAGTAGTCGTAGCTGTAGTAGTAGTATAAGTAGTAGTAGTTGTAGTAGTTGTTGTTGTAGTAGTAGAAGTAGCAGTAGTAGGAGTTTTAGCTGAAGTAGAGGTCATAGTATTAGTAGTAGTATTAGCAATAGTAGTTGTAGTAGTAGTAAAAGGTGTTTTTCGTGCAGCAATAGGAGTAGTTGCAGTAGTGGTAGTGGTAGTAGATGTAGTATGAGTAGTAGTAATAGTAGTAGTAGTTGAATTTGTAACAGTACTAGCAGTAGTAGTTGTAGTAGTAGTAGTGTAGTAGTAGCAGCAGAAGTTATAGTGTTAGAGCTAGTAGTAGTAGTAGTAATGGTAGTAGTAAAAGTAGTTGTTGTAGGAGTAGTAGTAGTCCAAATGGATGTAGTTGTAGTAGTGGCATCAAGGTAGTTGGAGCAGTAGTAGAAGTGGTAGTAGTAGCAGTAGCAGTAGTAGTTGCAATAGAAGCAGTAGTAGCAGCCATAGTAGTAGTAGCAAGAGTAGTAGTAGATGAAGCAATAATAGTAGCAGTAGTAGTTGGAGAAGTAGCTAAAGGAGTATTAGTAGCAGTAGTTGTAGTAGTAGTCGTAACAGTAGTTGTAGTAATATTTGTAGTAGTAGTAGTAGTAGTCATAGTATAAGTAGTCGTAGTACTAGTAGTAAGAGTAGCATCAGTATTCATAGTAGTAGTAGTAATAGTAGTAGTAGTAGAAGTAGTAGTAGTTGTTGTTGTAGTAGTAGTTCTAGTAGTAGTTATAGTAGTGGTTGTTGTTATAGTAGAGGTAACTGTTATTGTTGCTATAGTAGTAGTAGTAGCTGCAGTAGTAATAATGATCACAGTAGTAGTAGTAAAAGTTGGGGTAGTCTTACGAGTAGTAGAAGAAGCAGTAGTAATAGGAGTTGCAACAACAGGAAAAGAAGCAGTAGCAATGGGAGTTGCGGCAACAGCTATGGTGATAGTAGTAGTAGTAGTAGTAGGAGTAGTCGTACGAGTAGTAACAGAAGCAGTAGTACTTGTGGTAGCTGTAGTAGTAGTAGTAGTAGGAGTAGTAGTACGAGTAGTAGTTGAAGTAGCAATAGTAGTAGTAGTAGTAGTATGAGCAGCTATAGTAGTTGTAGTAGTAGTAGTAATTGTATGAGTAGTTGTAGGCGTAGCTGTAGAAGTAGTAGTAGTAGGACTAGTAATAGTAGTAGTAGTAGTAGTATTAGCAACTGCCGTAATAGCAGTCGTACTAGTACCAGTAGGACTAGTTATAGTAGAAGCAATTGTAGTATTAGCTCTAGTAGTTGTAGTAGTAGTAGTAGTAGTGAAAGTAGTAGTTGTAGTAGTAGTAACAGTAGTAGCGACAGTAGTAGTAGTAAAAGTAGTAATAGTAGTAGTTGTATAAGTAGTAGTAGTACTAATACTAGTACTAGTAGTAGAAGTACTAGAAGTAGTAGTAGTAGTAGCAGAAGTAGTTGTAATAGTAAGAGTAGAAGTAGTAGTAGTAGTAGAAGTAGTAGTAGAAGTAGTAGTTGTACTAGTAGTTGGAGTGGAAGTAGTAGTAGTAGCTGGAGTTATGGTAGTTGTTGTAGTCGTAGAAGTAGTAGGAATAGGTGTCGAAGGAGCTGCAGTAGGAGCAGTAATTAGAATAGGTGATGGAGGAGTTGCAGTAGGAGTAGTAGTGGTGGTGGTAGTAGTTGTAGTAGTAGTAGTATTAGTAGTAGTAGGTGAAGAAGGAGTAGTAGAAGCAGCTGTCATAGTAGTAGTTGTTGTTATTGTAGTAGTAGGAGTAGGAGTAGTAGTTGTAGTATTCGTAGTAGTCGAAGTTATAGTAGTAGTAGTAGTAGTAGTAGTAGTATTTGTTGTAGTAGTAGGAGTAGCAACAGCAGCAGTAGTGGTAGTTGTAATAGTCGTTGTTGTACTATTAGTAGTAGTAGAAGCAGTAGCCGTAGCAGTTGTAGTAGAAGTAGTAGTAGTAATAGTAGCAGTAGTAGTTGTAGTAGAAGTCGTAGGAGTAGGAGTAGAAGCATGAGTAGTAGTTGCAGTAATAGTAGTAGTAGTAGTAGTACTATTAGTAGGCGTAGGGACAGGACCATGTAGTAGCAGTAATAATAGAAGTAGTAGTAGTAGCAGTAGCTGGTGTACTAGTAGTAGCAATACAAGTAATATCAGGAACAGTAGTAGTAACAGTCGTAGTAATAGTAAGAGTAGGAGCATTAGTTGCATTAGCAGTATGAGTAGTAGTAGTAGTAATTGTAGTAGTTGTTGTAGTAGTAGTAGGAGTGGCTATAGTTATTGCTGTAGCAGTAGTAGTTAGAGTAGTAATGATAGAAGTAGTAGAAGTAGTAGTAGTAGCAATAGAAGTTGTAGTGGTAAGAGTAGTTGTAGTAGCAGGACTAGTAGTAGTAGTAATGCAAGTAGTAGTAGTAGTAGTAGCAACAGCAGCAGCAGTAGTAGTAGTAGTAATAGTAGTAGAAGGCATTTTTGGTGTAGCAGTAGTAGTAGTAGTTATTGTTGTTGAGCTATTAGTAGTAGTAGTAATCATAGTAGTAGTAGTGGAAGAAGTAGTAGTGGAAGGAGTAGTAGTAATAGTGATGGTTGTAGGTGTAGTGGCTATAGTAGTATTTGAAGTAATAGTAGTAGTAGTAGTATCATAGTAGTAGCAGTAGTGGTAGTAGCAGGAATCGGTGCAGCAGCTATAATAGTAGTAGTAGCAAGATAGTAGTAACAGAAGTCATAGGAATTGTAGCAGTAGTAGTAGATCTAGTTGTAGTAGCAGTAGTAGTAGAAGGAGAAGTAGTAGTAGTAGCAATAGTCGAAGTAGTAGTAGCAGTAGTATTAGTAGTGGAAGTGGTAGTAGTAGTAGTAGTAGTAGTAGTAGTAGTAGTAGTAGTCATAGTAGTAGTATTATAGTATTAGTAGTAGTTGAAGCAGTAGTAGCAGAAGTAGAAGTAGTAGTTGAAGCCACAGCAGTTGAAGTAGCAGTAGTGGCAGCAAGAGTAGTAGTAGTAGCAATAATGGTCGTAGTAGTAGAAGAAGTAGTAGCAATAGAGCTAGTGGTAGCAGTAGTGCCAATAGTAGCCGTGGTGGCAGTAGTACTAGTGGTAGCAATAATAGCTATAGAAGTTGCAGGAGCAATTGTAATAGTAGTCAAAAAAGTCGTACTCGTAACTGTAGTTGTAGCCGTAGTGGTAGAAGTAGTAGTAGTGGTAGAAGAAGTAATAGCCGTAGCAGCAGTCTTTGCAGCAGTAGTAGCAGTTATAGTTGTAGTAGTACTAGTTGTAGTAGTAGCAAAAGTAGTAGAAGTAGTAGAAGCGGTTGAAGTAGTAGTAGCCACGGTAGTAGTAGTAGCAGTAGTAGTGACAATAGTAGTAGAAGTATTAGTAGTAGTAGTAGTTGGAGAGGTAATAGTAGAAGCAGTAGTAGCAGTGTTAGCAATAGTAATAGTAGTACCTGTAGTAGTTGTCATAGTTGTTGTAGCAGTTATAGCAAAAGCAGCAGCAGTAGTAGTAGCAGTAGTTGTAGTGGTAGCTGTAGTAGCAGTAATTGTAGAAGTGGAACTAGGAATAGTAGTAGTAATAGTAGAAGTAGTAGTAGCAGAAGTAGTAGCAGTTGTAGTAGTAGTTGTAGCAGCAGTAGAAGCAGTATTAGTAGCAATAGCAATTATAGTAGTAGTTGTAGTAGTAGCAGTAGTAGTAGCAGTAGTAGTAGTAGTAGCAGTAGTAGCGAAAGTTGTAATTGTAGTAGATGTAGTAGTGGTAGTTAGTAGCATAAGTAGTAGCGGCAGTAGTATTTGTACTTGTATTAGTAGTAGTAGTTGTAGCAGCAATAGTAGTAGTAGGAGTAGCAGCAGAAGTAGTAGTTGTTGCAATATTAGCGGTAGTTGTTGTAGTAGCAGGAGGAGTAGACGTAGTAGTAGTAGTAGTAGTGGTAGAAGTGGTAGTAGTCATAGAAGTAGCATTAGTAGCTGCAATAATTGAAACAGTTGGTGTAGTAGTAGATATAGTTATAGTAGTAGTAGTAGTAGTAGTATCAGTAGCAATAGTAGTAATTGACATACAGTTTTAGTAGTAGTAGTAGTAGTTATGGTTGTAGTAATAGTAGCAGCAACAGTAGTAGTAATAGTACTAGTAGAAGGAGGAGTAGAAGCAGTACTAGTAGTTGAAGCCGGAGTAGTTGAGGTAGCCATAGTAGCAGGAGGAGTAGTGGCCGCAGTAGTTGTAGTTGTAGAAGTATTAGATGTAGCAGTTGTAGTAGTAGTTCTAGCAATTATAGTTAAAGTAGTAGTTGCTGTAGTAATTGTAGTGGAACTGGTTGTAATAGTAGTAGTAGTAGTAATATTAGTAGTTGTAATACTATTTGTAGCATTAGTAATCGCAGAATCAATAGTATTAGTAGGAGTAGCAACATTCATAGTAGCATAAGTATTAGCAGTGGTTGGAATTATAGTAGAAGTAGCAGTGGTTGTAGTAGTAGTCATTGCAGTAAAAGCAGTAGTAGTCTCAGCTGTAGTAGGTGTAGCAGCAGTAGTAGTAGTAATAGGAGAAGTAGCAGTCATAGTCGTAGAAGTAATAGCAGCAGCAGCCACAGTAGTAGTAGTACTAGTAGCAGTCGTAGTAGTAGCAGTACTTTTAGTTTTCACAATAGTAGTGGTTGTCGCAGTAGTAGTGGTAGTAGTAGTAGTAATAGTAGTAAAAGTAGTAGTAGTAGTATTAGTAGTATAAGTAGTAGTAGTAGCAGAAGTAGTAGTAGTAGAAGTAGTAGTAGCAATGGTAGTAGTAGTAGTAGTACAACAGTAGTAGTAGAAGTAGTAGTAGGAGTAGTAGCAGTTGCACAAGTGCAACCAATTGTAGCAATAGTGGTAGCTATAGTAGTAATTGTAGCAGTAGTTGTGGTAGTAGTAGTAGTTGTAGTAGCTATAGCAGTTGTAGCAGAAGTAGTAGCAGTGGTAATCGCAGTAGGAGAAATAAAAATAGTAGCCGTAGTTGTCGAGATAGTAGTAGTAATATTAGTAGCAGCAGCAGTGGTTATCATAGTGGTAGTGGCAAAAGTAGTACTAGCAGTTGTAGTTGCAGTAGTAGCTGCAATTATATTAGTAGCAGTAGTAATTGTGGTAATAGCAGTAGTAGTAGTGGTAGTAGTAGAAGTAGCAGTAGTCATTTTAGCAATAGTAGTTATTAAAGTAACAGTGGTACTAGTAGTAGAAGTAGTTGCATTAGTTGTAGTAGTAGTAGTAGTAGTAGTAGTAGTAGTAGCAGTAGTACTAGTAGCAGCTGCAGTAGTAGTAGTAGTAGCACTAGGAGCAGTTGCAGCAGCCGCAGTAGTAGTAGTAGTAGTTTTGTTGTAGCAGCAGTTGTAGTAGCAGTGACAGTAGTAGTTACAGTAGTTGTAGTAGCAGCAATAATAGTAGTAGTAGATGTAGTAGTAGAAGTATTTATAGTAGTAGTAGTAGCAATAGTGGCAGAAGTAGCAATTGTAGTATTCGAAGTTGTAGTAGTTGTAGTAGAAGCAGATGTACTAGTAGTAGTAGCATTGGATGTAGTAGTAGTAGTAGCAGTAGCAGTTGAAGTAGCAATAGTAGAAGTAGCAATATTAGTAGTAGTAGGGGAAGTAGTAGGTGTAGTACAAGTAGTAGCAATAGCAGCAGCAGCAGTAGTGTTAGTAATAGTAGTAGTAGTAGCAGCAACAACTGCAGTAGTTGTCGAAGTAGACGCAGTAGTATCCACAGTAGCGATAGTAATACTAGTTGTTGTAGTAGAAGTAATCATAGTAGTAGTAGTAGTACTAGAAGAAGAAGTAGTAGTAGTGTAGCCGTAGTAGTGGTAGTAGTAGTAGCAGTAGTACCAGTAGTTGTGGTAGTAGTGGTAGCAGTAGTACCGGTTGTAGCAGTAGAAGTAGTGGCAGTAGCAGTTGTCATTGTTGTAGTAGTAATAGAAGTATTAGTAGTAATAGTAGTAGTAGCAGTAGTAGTAGCAGAACTAGTAGTAGTTGGAGAAGTAGTAGTAGTAGCAGTTGTAGTTGCAGAAATAATAGAAGTATTAGTAGTAGTAGTATTTAAAGTAGTTGGAATAGCAGCAAAAGTAGCAGTAGCAGCAGTAGTAGAAGTAATAGTAGTATTAGTTGCTGGTGTAGTAGTAGTAGTAGTAGTACTAGTACTAGTACTAGTAGTAGTAGTAGTAGTAGTACTAGTACTAGTACTAGTAGTAGTAGTAGTAGTTGTAGTGTTAGCAATAGTTGTATTAGTAGCAGAAGTCACAATAGTAGTAGTAGTAGTAGTAGAAGTCGTAGGAGAAGTCAAACAAGTAGTTGTTGTAGCAGTCATAGAAGTAGCAGCGGTAATAGTAGTAGCAGTAGTAGTAGTAGAAGTAGTGGTAGCGGTTGTGGCAGTAGTACTAGATGTACTAGTAGTAGTAGCAGCAGTAGTAGTAATAGTAGTAGTAGTAATACTTGCAGTAGCCTTTGTAGTAGTCACAGCAGTAGGAATAGTAGGAGCAGCAGCAGTAGTAGTAGCAGGGGTAGTAACAATAGTAATAGTAGTAGAAGAAGTAGTAGTAGTTGGAGTAGTTGTAGCAGCATTAGTAGTAGAATCAGTAGTAGTAGTTGTAGTAGCAGTACTAGTAGTATAAGTAGTAGCAGCAAGAGTAGTAGTAGCAGTACTAGTAGTAGGAGTAGTAGAAGTAGTAGCAAAAGTAGTAGTAGTAGTCATAGTGCGAGTAGTGGTTGTAGCCGTAGACGTATCAGTTGTAGTAGTAGAAGTAACTGTAGTAATTGGACTAGCAGTAGCACTAATGGTACTACTAGTAGTAGTGCTTGTAGTAATAGGAGTAGCAGTAATAACAGTAGTAGTCGTAGCCCTAGTAGTAGTATAAGTAGTAGTAGTTGTAGTAGTTGTTGTTGTACTGGTAGAAGTAGTAGTACTATGAGTTTTAGTTGAACTAGTGGTCATAGTAGTAGTAGTAGTTGTAGCAGTAGTAGTTATTATAGTAGTAGAAGGAGTTTTTGGTGTTGCAATAGGAGCAGTTGCAGTAGTAGTAGTGGTAGTAGATGTAGTATCAGTAGTAGTAATATTAGTAGTCATTGTATGTGTAACAATCCTAGCAGTAGTAGTTGTAGTACTAGTGTGGTAGTAGTAGCAGTATTTATAGTGTTAGAACTAGTAGTAGTAAAAGTAATTGTTGTAGGAGTAGTAGTATTCCTAATGGATGTAGTTGTAGTAGTGGCATCGAGGTAGTTGGAGCATTAATAGAAGTAGTAGTAGTAGTTGCAATAGAACCAATTGTAGCAACCATAGTAGTAGTAGCAGGAGTAGTAGTATAAGAAGCAATAGTAGTAGCAGTAGTAGTTGGAGAAGTAGTTGAAGGAGTATTAGTAGCAGTAGCTGTAGTAGTAGTCGCAGCAGTAGTAGTAGTAATGTTTGTAGTAGTAGTAGTAATAGTCATACTATAAGTAGTCATAGTACTAGTAGTAAGAGTAGCAGCAGTATTCATAGTAGTAGTAGTAGCAATAGTAGTAGCAGTTGTAATAGTAGTAGAAGTAGTCCTTGTTGTTATAGTACTAGTAGTTGTAGTAGCAGTCGTAGTAGTGGTTGTTGTTATAGTAGCAGTAGTCGTTATTGTTGCTATAGTAGTAGTAGTAGCTGCAGTAGTAATAGTGATTGCAGTAGTAGTAGTAAAAGTTGGGGTAGTCTTACAAGTAGTAGAAGAAGTAGTAGTAATAGAAGTTGCAACAACAGCAAAAGAAGTAGTAGCAATGGGAGTTGCGGCAACAGCTATGGTGATAGCAGTAGTAGTTGTAGCAGGAGTATTCGTACGAGTAGCAGCAGAAGCAGTAGCACCAGTGGAAGATGTAGTAGTAGTAATAGTACGAGTAGTAGTACGAGTAGCAGTTGAAGTAGCAATTGTAGCAGTAGTAGCAGTAGGAGCAGCAGTAGTTGTTGTAGCTGTAGTAGTAATTGTATGAGTAGTTCTAGGTGTAGCAGTAGAAGTAGTAGTAGTAGGACTAGTAATAGTGGTAGTAGTAGTAGTAGTAGTAGCAACAGTCGTAATAGCAGTCGTACTAGTACCAGTAGGAGTAGTTATAGAAGAAGCAATTGTAGTAGTAGCTCTAGTAGTTGTAGTAGTAGCAGTAGTGGAAGTAGTAGTTGTAGTAGTAGTAATAGTAGTAGCGACAATAGTAGTAGCAGAAGTAGTAATAATAGTAGTAGTAGAAGTAGTAGTAGTACTAATACTAGTTCTAGTAGCAAAAGTACTAGAAGTAGTAGTAGTAGGAGGAGGAGTAGTTGTAGTAGTAAGAGTAGAAGTAGTAGTAGTAGTAGAAGTGGTAGTAGAGGTAGTAGTTGTATTAGTAGTCGCAGTGGAAGTTGTAATAGTAGTAGGAGTAGTGGTAGTAGTTGTAGAAGTAGAAGTAGTAGTAGGAATAGGTGTCGAAGTAGCAGCAATAGGAGTAGTAGTTAGAATAGGTGATGGTGGAGTTGCAGTAGGAGAAGTAGTAGTAGTGGTAGTAGTTGTAGTAATAGTAGTATTAGTAGTAGTAGGTGAAGAAGTAGTAGTAGCAGCAGCTGTAGTAGTTGTTGTACTAGTCATCGTAGTAGTTGTTATTGTAGTTGTACGAGTAGGAGTAGTAGTTGTAGTCTTAGTAGTAGTCAAAGTTGTAGTAGTAGTAGTAGTAGTAGTATTTGTTGTAATAGCAGGAGTAGCAGAAGCAGCAGCAGTGGTAGATGTAATAGTAGTAGCTGTACTAGCAGTGGTAGTAGTAGAAGTAGTAGCCATAGCAGTTGTAGTAGAAGTAGTAGTAGTAATAGTAGCAGTAGTAGTTGTCGTAGAAGTCGTAGGAGTAGGAGTAGGAGCATAAGTAGTTGTTGTAATAATAGTAGTAGTAGTACTATTAGTAGGACTAGCACCAGGACCAAGTAGTAGCAGTAATAATAGAAGTAGTAGAAGTAGTAGCAGTAGCAGGTGCACTAGTAGTGGCAATACTAGTAATATCCGGGACAATAGTAATAATAGTCATAGTAATAGTAGTAGTAGCAACACTAGTTGCATTAGCAGTAGGAGTAGTAGTAGTAGTTGTTGTAGTAGTTGTTGTAGTAGTAGTTGGAGTGGCTGTAGTTGTTGTAGTAGCAATAATAGTAATAGTAGTAATGATAGAAGTAGTAGAAATAGTAGTAGTAGCAATAGAAGTTGTAGTGGTAATAGTAGTAGTAGTAGCAGTAGAACTAGTTGTAGTAATAGTAGTAGTAGTAGCAGGACTTGTAGTAGTAATATAAGTAGTAGTAGTAGTAGCAGCAGCAGTAGTAGTAGTAGTACTAGTAGTACTAGTAGTAAAAGGAGTAGTTGTAGTTGTAGCAGTACTCGAAGTAGCAGGAGTATTAGCTCTAGTAGTAGCTGTAGTAATAATAATAGTGGTATTAGTAGTAATGGCAGTGGTAGTAGTATTAGTTGTAGTAGATGTAGTTGTAGTTGTAGTAGTTGTAAGAGAAGTAGTAGCAGTAGAAGTACTAATAGTAGCAGTAGTAGTAGGAGTAGTAGTAGCAGTTGGAGTAGTGGTAGTCATAGTAGTAGTAGTAGTATTAGTAGTTATAATGGTAGTAGTTGTAGTAGTAGCTGTACTGCTTGTAGAAGTAGTTGTGGTAGTGGCGTTGTAGTAGTAGTAGTGGTAGTAGTTGTAGCGGTTGTAGTAGTAGTGTAGTAGGCAATAGTAGCAGTAGTAGTTATAGTAGCAGGCCATAGTAGTAGTAGCAGTAGTAGTTGTCGTTGTTGTTGTTGTAGTAGTACTAGTAGTAGAAGTAGTGGTCGTAGAAGTAGTAGTAGTAGTAACAATAATAATAATAATAATAATAATAGCATTAGTTTTAGTTGGTGTAGCAGAAGTAGTCACGTCAGTAGCATAGTAGTGTACTGGTAGTAGTAGTAGCAACAATTGTAGTAGAAGCTGTAGTAGCAGCGGCAACAATAATATAAGTAGTAGTGGCATTAGAAGCAGCAACAACAACAACAACAGTCGTAGTAGTCGTAGCAGTAGTAGTTGCAGAAGTAGTAGTAGTGGCAGTAGAATTAGTAGTAGTTGCAGCAGCAGCAATAGCAGTAGTAGAAGTCATAGTAGTAGTCTTAGTAGCAGTAGGAGGAACAACAGTTGTAATAATAGCAGTACCAGTAGTAGTAGCAATACTAGGAGAGGTGTTGGTAGTTTTTATTGTAGGTGAAACAATAGTAGTAGCTATTGTTATTATCATAGTTGTTGTAGCAGTAGTACTTGTTTTAGCTGTAGTATTAATAGTAGTAGTTGTAGTAGTAGCATTAGTAGAAGTAGTAGTAGCAATAGTAGCAGTAGTCACAGTACTAGTAGTAATAGTATTAGCGGTAGCAGCCATAGTAGTAGTAGTAGCAATAGTAGCAGTAGTTTTAATAGCAGTGGAAGTTAAAGCCATAGTTGTAGTGGTAGCAGCAGCAGCAGTAGTAGTAGAAGTAGCAGTGGTAGCAGTTGTAGTTGTAGTAGAAGCAACAATAGTGGAGTAGGAGTAGTGGTAGCAACAGTAGTAGTAGTAGTAGGAGAAGTAGTAGAGCAGTAGTAGTAGTAGCAGCAGCAGTTTTTGGAGTAGTAGTGGTAGTAGTATTAGTTGTTGTAGTAGTAGTAGTAGTAGTAGGAGTGGAAGTATTAGTAGTAGTAGCAGGAGTAGTAGTACTAATAGTAATAGAAATACTAATAGCAGTAGTAGTAGTAGGAGTAGTAGTAGTTGTAGAAATAGTAGTAGCAATAGTAGTAGTAGCAACAATAGTAGTATTAGGTGTAGTAGTAGTAGTAGTAGTTGTAGTGGTAGAAGCTGGCATAGTAGAAGTAGTAGTTGTAGGATTAGTGGTAGTAGCAATAGCCGTAATAGTATTAGTATTAGTAGTAGTAGTAGTAGTAGTAGTAATAGTAGTAGTAGTAGTAGTCGTAGTAGTAGTAGTAGTAGTAGTAGAAGTAGTGGTTGTATGAGATGTAATAGTGGTAGTGGTAGCCGTAGTAGTAGGAGCAGTAGTAGTAGCAGTTGTAGTAGCAGTAGTTGCAGTAGTACCTGTAGTTGTAAAAGGTGGTAGTAGTCTTAGTAGTAGTAGTAGTAGTTGTACCAATAGTCATAGTCGCAGCAGTAGCAGTCGTAGGAGAAGTACTGGTAGTTGTTATTGTAGGAGAAGTTGTAGTAGTTGTTGTCGTAGTAGTTATAGTTGTAGTATTAGTAGTAGCAGTAGTAGTAAAAATTATTGTAGTAGTAGTAGTAGTAGAAGTAGCCATAGCGGTAGAAGTAGTTGTAGAAGTAGCCGCTGTAATAGTAAAAGTAGCAGTAGCAGCTATAGCATAATTAGTAGCAATCGTAGTAGTAGTGGAAGTAGTTGTACTTACACTAGTGGTAGCAGTAGTAGCAGTACTAGAAGTAGTAGCAGCAGCAACAGCTGTAGTAGTAGTAGTAGAAGTTGGAGTAGCAGCAATAATTGTAGCTATTGCAGCAACAGTAGTAGTAATTATAGTAGCAATAGCTGAAGCAGTAGTAGTAGAAGTAGTCGTCGTATTTGTGGTAGTAGCAGCAGCTGCAGCAGTAGTAGTGGTAGTCATAGTCGTAGTAATAGTAGTTGTAGTAATAGTAGTAAGAGTAGTAGTTGTAGTAGTAGTCATAGAAGTAGCAGTATTAGCAGTAAGAGTGGTAGTAGTAGTAGCAGAAGCTGTAATAGCAGCAGTAGTAGTAGTGGCAGTTCTAGTAGTAGAAGTTGTAGTAGTTGTAGTGGTAGGAGCACCAAAAGTAGCTGGCATAGTAGGAGTAGTAGCAGTAGTTGTGGTAGTAGTAATTGTAGTAGTAATAGCAACATTAGTAGTTGTTGTAGTAGTTGGATTAGCAGCGAAACTATTAGTAGTGGTAATAGTGTTAGCAAAACTATTTGTAGTGGTAGTAGTTGTAGTTGTAGCAGCAATAGTAACCGTTGTCGCAGTAGTAGCAATGGCAGCAGTAGCTATTATAGCAGAAGTATTAGTATTAGTAGTAGTGGTAGGAGTGGCAGTAGAAGGAAAAGTACCAGTGGCAGTAGTTGCAATCGGATCAGTTGTAACGGTAGCAGTTGCAGCAGCAGCAGCAGTAGTGTTTGTAGTAGCAGTAGCAATAGCAGTAGTATCTGTGGTAGTAGTAGTAGCAGTAGTAGCAGTAGTAATAGTAGTAGCAGTACTAGTAGTACGAGATGTAGTAGTAGTAGTAGTAGCAGTTGTAGTTCTAGCAGTAGACGCAGCAGCATTAATAGTAGTAGTTGTAGTAGTAATAGCAACAGTAGCCGTAGAGGAAGTTAGAATAATAGTAGTAGTGGTAGCAGTAGTAGTAGTAGTAGGATCAATAGCAGTAGTAGAAGTAGCAACAGTTGTTATGATTAGAGAAATAGTATTAGTAGTAGTAGTGATAGTTGTAGCAGTAGTAGTAATAGTAATAGTTGTTATAGTAGCAGTACTAGTAGTAGTAGAAGTAGTAGTAGCAGTAGAAGCAGTAGTCGCATTAGTGGTGGTATTACTAGTACTAGCAGTAGCAATAGTAGCGGTGGTAGCAGTAGTAGTAGTTGTTGTGGTATTAGCCGTTGTAGTAGTAGTAGTAGTTATTGTTGTATTCGTAGTTGTAGTAGTAGTAGTACCAGTAATAGTAGAAGCAAACGTAGCAGTGGTAGTAATAGTAGTCGCAGTAGCAGTAGTAGCAGAAGTAGTAGTAAGAGTACTAGTAGTAGTAGTAGTCATAGTAGTAGCCATTTTAGTAGCGATAGATGTTGTAGTAGCAGTTGTAGTATCTGTTGAGCAGTAATCGCTAAGGGAGTAGTCGCCAAAGTAGCAATAGTAGGAAAAATAGTAGCGACAGTAGTTGCAGTAGTAGCAATAGCGATAGCGATAGTGGTGGTAGTAGTAGTACTAGCAGAAATAGGTGTAGTTGTAGCAATAGTAGTAGTAGAAGTAGTACCGTAGTAATGGTCGAAGTTGAAGTAGAAGTGGTAGTAGTAGCTGTAACAATAGCAATTGTAGAAGTAGTTGTAGTAGTAGTATTAGGAGTAGGAGATTTTGTAGTAGTAATAGTAGTAGTAGCTGCAGCAGTGATAGTAGTAGTAGTAGCCATTGTAGTAGTAGTCATCGTAGTAGTAGTAATAGTTGTAGTACTAGTTGTAGTAGTAGTAGTAGTTGTTGTTGTTTAATACTAGTAGTAGCAGAAGTGGCAGTAGTAGGAGCAAAACAAGTAACTTAAGTAGTTGAAGTAAAAGTAGCACTGGCAGTAGCAGTAGTAGTTGTAGAGTAGTAGTAGCAGTAGCAATAGTAGTACAAGTAGATGTAGTAGTAGTAGGAGGGGTAACAGTAGCAGTACTAGCGGCAGTAGTAGTAACAGTAGTTCTAGCAGCTGCCATAGTGGTAGCAGTTTTATTAGTAGTAGCAGTACTAGTACGAGCAGTAGTAGTAGAAGCAGGAGTAGTAGTAGCAGTAGGAGGAGTAGTTGTTGTTGTTGTAGTTGTAGCAATAGTAGTAGCACTACAGTAGGAGCAGTTGTGGTAGTGGCAGGAATAGTACCATTAGTAGTAGTAGTAGTAGCAGCAGTTGTTGTAGCAGTATTAGTAATAGTAGTAGCAATAGTAGTAGCAATCCCAGAAGGATCAGTACCAATAGTAGCAAGACAGTACCAGTAGTGCTTATTGTAGTAGTAGCAATTGTTTTTGTTGCAGTCATTGTAGTAGAAGCAGTAGTCATAGTAGTAACAGTAGTAGTACTAGTAGTAGTTATAGTGGCAGTGGCAGTAGTAGTAGTAGCAGTGGTAGTAGTAGTAGTAGCAGCAGTAGCAGTAGTAGCAGTACTAATAGTAGCAGTAAAAGTTGTAACAGAAGTGCTAGCAGTTGTAGTAGCGGTAGTAGTAATAGAAGTAGTAGTAGTGGTAGTAGCTGCGGCATCAATAGCAACAGCAGTTGCAGCATCAATAGCAACAGCAGCTGCAGCAAGAGTTGTAATAGAAGTAGTAGAAGGAGTTGCAGTAGCAGCAACAGTAGCAGTAGTAGTACGTGTTGTTGTTGTTGTTGTCATAGTAGTTGTAGTTTTAGAAGTAACAGTAGTAGCAGGAGGAGCAATAATAGTAGCAGTACCAGCAGTTGTAGTAGTATTAGCAGCAGTAGTGGCGGCAGTAGTAGTAGTAGTAGCAGCAGTAGTGGTAGCAGTAGTCGTAGTTGCAGTAGTAGTAGTGGAAACAGAAGTGGTAGTAGTAGTAGTAGCAGTAGTAGTAATAGTAGTAGTAATCGTAGAACCAGTAGTAGTTGTAGTGGTAGTAGTAAAAGTAGTACTAATAGTAGTAGAGGACTAGTAGTAATAGTAGTTGCAGTTGTAGCAATTGTAGTCGTTGTAGTAGTAGCAGTAGCTATAGTGACAATAGTAGCCATTATAGTAGTACTAGTTGTTGTTGTTATTGTTGTTATTATTGTAGTAGTAGTATTAAAAGAAGTAATAGTAGTAGTAGAAGTGGTAGTAGTTGCAGTAGTAGTAGTAGTGGTTGTAGTAGTCGGAGTAGTTGTATTAGTGGTAGCATTCGTAGTATTAACAATAGTGGTAGTAGTAGTCGTAGCAGTAGTAGCAGTAAAAGTAATTATAGTAATACTAGTAGTAGTTGTAGTAGTATTGGCTGTAGCAACAGCAGTAGAAGTTGACGTAGTTGTAATAGTACTAGTAGTAGTAGTTGTAGTAGTATTTGTACTAGTAGTAGTAGTAGCAGTAGTAAGAGAAGTAGGAGAAGTAGTAGTAATAGTAGTAGTTAGAGTTGTAGCAATGGTAATAGTTGCAATAGTAGTAGTAGTAGTAGTAGTAGCTGTAGTAGCAATAGTAGCAGTAGTAATAGTCGTAGTAGTAGCTGTAGTAGCAGTAGTAGTAGCAGCAATAGTAGTAATAATAGTAGTCGTGTCAGCAGTAGTAGTAGTACCAGTAGTACCAGTAGTAGCTGTAGTAGTTTTTGTAATAGTAGTAGCAGTTGTAGCTGCAGTAGTAGTAGTAGTAGTAGTAGTAGTAGTAGTAGTAGTAGTAGTAGTAGTAGTAGTAGTAGAAGTAGTAGTAGTAGTAGTAGAAGTAGTGGTCGTAGATGTAGTAGTAGTAATAGTAATAATAATAATAATAGTAATAATAGTAGTTGTAGCAATAGGAATAGTAGTAGTTTTAGTTGGTGTAGCAGAAGTAGTCGTATCAGTAGCGGTAGTAGTGTACTGGTAGTAGTAGTAGCAACAATTATAGTGGAAGCAGTAGTAGCAGCGACAACAAGAATTTGAGTAGTTGTGGCATTAGAAGCAGCAGCCACAACAACAGCAGTCCTAGTAGTCGTAGCAGTAGTAGTTTCAGAAGTAGTAGTAGTGGCAGTAGAATTAGTAGTAGTTGCAGCAGCAGCAATAACAGTAGTAGAAGTCATAGTAGTAGTCTTAGTAGCAGTAGGAGGAACAACAGTTGTAATAATAGCAGTACCAGTAGTAGTAGCAATACTAGGAGAGGTCTTGGTAGTTTTTATTATCGCTATTGTTATTATCATAGTTGTTGTAGCAGTAGTACTTGTTTTAGCTGTAGTATTAAGAGTAGTAGTTGTAGTAGTAGCATTAGTAGTAGTAGTAGTAGCAATAGTAGCAGTAGTCACAGTACTAGTAGTAATAGTATTAGCGGTAGCGGCCATAGTAGTAGTAGTAGCAATAGTAGCAGTAGTTTTAATGGCAGTGGAAGTTAATGCCACAGTTGTAGTGGTAGCAGCACCATCAGTAGTAGTAGAAGTAGCAGTGGTAGTAGTTGTAGTTGTAATAGAAGCAACAACAGTGAAGTAGCAGTAGTGGTAGCAACAGTTGTAGTAGTAGTAGTAGTAGTAGTAGCAGTTTTAGTACTAGTAGTGGTAGTAGTATTAGTTATTGTTGTAGTAGTAGTAGTAGTAGTAGGAGTGGAAGTATTAGTAGTAGCAGCAGCAGCAATAATACTAATAGTAATAGAAATACTAATAGCAGTAGTAGTAGTACTAGGAGAAGTATCAGTAGAAGTAGTAGTAGTAGCAATAGTAGTAGTAGCAACAATAGTAGTATTAGGTGTAGTACTAGAAGTAGTAGTTGTAGTAGTAGAAGCTTGCATAGTAGAAGTAGTAGTAGTAGGATTAGTGGCAGTAGCAGTAGTCGTAATAATAGTAGTAGTAGTAGCAGCAGGAGTAGTAGTAGTAGTAGTAGTAGTAGTAGTAGTAGTAGTAGTAGTAGTAGACGTAGTGCTAGTATGAGATGTAGTAGTGGTAGCGGTAGCAGTAGTAGTAGGAGCAGTAGTAGCAGTAGTTGCAGTAGAAGCTGTAGTAGTAGTAGAATTTGTTGTAGCAGAAGTAGGAGCAGTAGCAGTAGTAGCAGTAGTTGTAGCAGTAGTCATACTAGCAATAGTAGCTATTGTAGGAGAAGTAGTGGTAGTAGTTTTAGTAGTAGTAGTTGTTGTAGCAATAGTCATGTTCGCAGCAGTAGTGGTCGTAGGAGAAGTACTAGTAGTTGTTACTGTTGGAGAAGTTGTCGTTGTTGTTGTCATAGTAGTTGCAGTTGTAGTATTAGTAGTAACAACAGTAATAAATATTATCATAGTAGTTGTAGTAGAAGAAGTAGCCATAGCTGTAGAAGCAATTGTAGAAGTAGTCATTGTAATAGTAGAAGTAGGAGTAGCAGCTATAGCATAATTAGTAGCAGCGGCAATAGTAGTGGAAGTAGTTGTAGTAGCACTAGTCGTAGCAGTAGTAGCAGTACTAGTAGTAGCAGCAGCAACAACTATAGTAGTGGTAGTAGAAGTAGTAGTCGTATTTGTTGTAGTAGTAGGAGCAGCAGCAGAAGCAGCAGTAGTAGTGGTAGTAGTAGTTGTTGTAGTAATAATAGTAAGAGTTGTAGTTGTAGTAGTAGTCATAGAAGTAGTAGTATTAGCAGTAGTGGTAGTAGTAGTAGCAGAAGCTATAGTAGCAGCAGTAGTAGTAGTGGCAGTTCTAGCAGTAGAAGTTGTAGTAGGAGTAGTGGTAGGAGCACCAGAAGTAGCTGTCATAGTAGGAGTAGTAGAAGTAGTTGTGGTAGTGGTAATTCTAGTAGTAATAGAAACATTAGTAGTTGTTGTAGTAGTAGTATTAGCAGCAGAACTAGTAGTAGTGGTAGTAGTATTAGTAGCCAAACTATTTGTAGTGGTAGTAGTATTAGTAGCAAAACTATTTGTAGTGGTAGTATTAGTAGTTGTAGCAGCAATAGTAATAGTTGTCGCAGTAGTAGCTATTGTAGCAAAAGTATTAGTACTAGTAGTAGTGGTAGGAGTGGCGGTAGAAGGAAAAGTACCAGTGGCAGTACTTGCAGTTGGATCAGTTGCTACGGTAGCAGCTGCAGTAGCAATAGTAGTAGTATTTGTAGTAGTAGTAGCAGTAGCAGTAGTAGTAGTCGTAGTAGTAGTAGCAGTAGTAGCAGTAGTACTAGTAGTCGCAGTAGTACTAGTAGTACAAATGTAATAGTAGTAGTAGTTGCAGTTGTAGTTCTAGCAGTAGGCGCAATAGCATTAGTGGTAGTAGTTGTAGTAGTAATAGCAACAGTAGCCATAGAGGAAGTTATAATAATAGTAGTAGTGGTAGCAGCAGCAGTAGTAGTAGGATCAATAGCAGTAGTAGAAGTAGTAATAGTTGTTATGATTAGAGAAATAGTATTAGTAGTAGTAGTGATAGTTGTAGAAGTAGTTATAATAATCGTAGTTGTTGTAGTAGCAGTAGTAGTGGTATTAGAAGTAGCAGTAGCGGTAGAAGCAGTAGTCGCATTAGTGGTGGTATTATTAGTACTAGCAGTAGCAATAGTAGCGGTGGTAGAAGTAGTCGTAGTAGTTGTGGTATTAGTAGTTGTAGTAGTTGTTGTTGTTGTTGTAGTAGTAGTAGTACCAGTAGTTGTAGTAGCAAACGTAGCAGTGGTAGTAATAGTAGTCGCAATAGCAGCTGTAGTAGAAGTAGTAGTAAAAGTACTACTAGTAGTAGTAGTCGTAGTAGTAGCCATTTTAGTAGCAATAGTTGTTGTAGTAGTTGTTGTATTAAGAGTAGCAGTTGTAGTATTTGTTGAGCAGTAGTCGCTATGGTAGTAGTAGCCAAAGTAGCAATAGTAGCAGCAGCAGTAGTAGTAGTAGCAGTAGCAATAGCGATAGTGGTGGTAGTAGTAGTAGTGGTAGTACTAGCAGAAATTGGTGTAGTTGTAGCTATAGTAGTAGTAGCAGTAGTGCAGTAGTAATGGTCATAGTGGAAGTAGAGGTAGTAGTAGTAGTAACAATAGCAATTGTAGTAGTAGTAGTAGTAGTATTAGGAGTAGGAGAATTTGTAGTAGTAATAGTAGTAGTAGCTGCAGCAGTGATAGTAGTAGTAGTAGTCATTGTAGTAGTAGTAGCCGTAGTAGTAGTAATAGTAGTAGTACTAGTTGTAGTAGTAGTATTTGTTATTGTTGTTTAGTACTAGTAGTAGCAGTAGTAGTAGAAGTAGTAGTTGTAGTAGCAACAAGACTAGTTGTCGTAGTTGTAGTAGTTGTAGTAGTAGCAAAACTAGTTGTAGTAGTAGTACTAGTAGTAATAGCAATAGTAGTAGTGTAAGTAATTGTCGTAGTAGTCATCGTTGCAGTGGTGGTTGTAGTAGTAGTCATAGTTGTGGCTTTAGTATCAAAAGTTATAGCTGCAGTAGTTGTAGTAGTAGTAGAAGTAGTTGTCGCAGTAGTAGTAGTAGTTGCTGTAGTAGTTATCATAGTAGTAGTAGCCGTAGTAGTTGCAGAAGGAGATATCGTAGTAGCAGTGGTTGTAATAGCAGTAGTGGCAGGAGTAGTAGTAGTAATATTAATAGTTGTGTCAGTAGTAGTAGTAGTAGTAGTAGCAATAGTAGTAGGAGAAACAGTAGTAGGTGCAATAGTAGTACTCGCTGTAGCAGTAGCAGCTATAGTTGTAGTAGTAGAAGTAGTAGTAGAAAGAAGTAGTAGTAGTAGTAGTAGTAGCAATTGTTGTAGCAGTCGCAGCAATAGCTGAATTAGTAGTAGTAGTAGTAGTAGTAGAAGCGGTTGTAGAAGTAGTAGTAGTAACTGTAGTAACAGAAGTAGCAATAGCAGCAGTAGTAGTAGTAGTAGTTGAAGTAGTAATAAGAGTAGTAGTAGTAGTAGAACTAGTAGCAGTTATGGGAATAGTAACGGTTGTAGCAGTAGTAGCAGTAGAAGTGGTAGCGGCAGCAGCAATAGCAGTAGTAGCAGTTGTAACAGTAGTAGGAGTAGTTGCAGGAGTCATAGCAATAGTCATAGTAATACTAGAAGTAGCATTAGTACTGGTAGTAGTAGTAGCAGTTCTAGCAGTAGTAGCAGAGCTATAGTGGTAGTATCAGTAGTAGCAGTAGTAGTCGTAGTAGTATTAGCAATAGTAGCTAAAGTAGCGGAAGCAGAAGTAGTAGTAGCAATAGTTGTAGTAGTAGTAGCAGAAGAAGTAGTAGTTTAGTAATAGTAGTATAATAAGTAGTAATAGTAGTAGTAGTAGCAGTAGTAGTGTCAATAGCAGCAGCAGTAGCAGTAGAAGCAGTAGTAGTTGCAAAAGTAGTGGCAGAATTAGTTGTAGTAGCAGTAGCAGTAGCAGTAGTAGAAGTGGCAACAGTTAGAGCAGAAGTAGTAGCAGAAGTAGTCGTAGAAAAAGTAGCTATAGTAGTAGTAGTAGCAGTAGTAGTAATAGTTGCTGTAGTTGTAGCAGCAATAACAGTAATAGCAGCAACAACTGCAGCAACAACAGTAGTAGTAGTCATTGTTGTTGTTGTTGTAGTAGTAGCTATAGTAGTTGTAGCAATAGTAGCAATAGTAGTAACAGTTGCCATAGTAGTAGCAATTGTAGTTGTAGTAGCTGTTGTAGTATGAGCAGTAGTTGCAGAAGCTGGATTAGTAGCAGCAGCAATAGTATTAGCAATTGTAGAAGTAGTAGTAGTAGTTGTGGTAGTTGTAGTAGCAGTAGTTGCAATAGTAGTAGTAGTTGTTGTCGTAGTATTAGTAGTAGTTAGAGCTGGAACAGTTGTAGTGGCAGTAGCAGCAAGAGCAATAGCAGTCATTGCAGGAGTATCTTCAGTAGTTGTAGTGGTAGGAGTACTAGTAGTAGAAGTAATAGTAGTAGTCGCAGCTAAAGTAGTAGTAGTAGTAGTCGCAGTTTTAGTAGTAGTAGTAAAAGTAGCAATAGTAGTAGCAATAGGAGAAATAGTAGTAGTAGTTGTTGCTCGAGTTGTACCAGTAAAGGCAGTAGTAGTAGTAGTAGCAGCAGCAGTAGTGACAGTAATAGTAGTCGTGGTTGTAGTTGTAGTTGTAGAAGTGGTAGGAGAAGTAGTAGCAGTTGTACAAGTTCCACAAGTAGTATTAGTAGTAGTTGTTGTAATAGAAGTCATAATAGCAATAATCATAGTTGTAGCAGAAGTAGTAGTGGAAGTACTATCAGCAATAGTAGTAGCACTAATAGCATTAATAGTAGAACTAGTAGTAGCTGTAGTAGGAGTAGTTATAGTAACAATTGGAGTAGCAGTTGTAGTAGCAGTTGTAATAGTAGTAGTAGTAGCAGTAGTTATAGTAGAAGTAGTAGTAGTGGCAAAATAAGTAGTAGCAGAAGTAGTAGTAGTAGCAGAAGTAGTAGTAGTAACATTAATAGTAGAACTAGTAGTAGCTTTAATCTTAGTAGTTGTAGTAGTAGTAGTAGTAGTTGCAGTTATAGTAGCAGTTGTAGTAGCAGTAGTAGTAGCAGTAGTTGTAGTAGAAGTAGTA
Organism: Trichopus zeylanicus subsp. travancoricus; assembly: GCA_005019695.1. Lineage (NCBI taxonomy): Eukaryota > Viridiplantae > Streptophyta > Magnoliopsida > Dioscoreales > Dioscoreaceae > Trichopus > Trichopus zeylanicus. The sequence continues at coordinate 9,356 of RXID01015806.1, read as the reverse complement.
GTAGTAGAAGCAGTAATAGTTGTAGTAGCAGTTGTAGTAGTAGTAGTAGTAGCAATAGTAGTAGTAGTAGTTGTAGTAGCATGGGTAGTAGTAGCAGTTGTAGTAATAATAGAAAAAGCAGGAGTAGTAGTAGTAGTAGTAATAGAAGAAGTAGTAGCAGTAGTAGCGGGAGTAGTAGTAGTAGCAGTAGCGGTAATAATAGTAGCCGTGGTAGTAGCAGTATTAGTAGTAGAAGTAGTAGTAGTATGACAAGTAGCAGCAGTAGTAGTAGTAGTAGCAGTAGCAACAATAGTAGCAGTAGTAGTAGTAGTAGTAGTAGTAGTAATTGTAGTAGTAGTAGTATCGATAGAGGTAGCCATAGCAGCAGTAGCAGTTGTAGAAGTCATAGTAGTAGTCTTATTAGTAGAAGTAGTAATAGCAGTTGTAGCAATAATAGTACCAGCCGCGGTAGAAGTACTAGGAGAAGTTGTAGTGCTTGTCTTGTAGGTCAAGTAGTAGTAGTTATTGTTGTTGTTGTAGTAGTAGTCACAGTAGTGCTAGTAGTAGTTGTCATAGTAATAGAAATAGTGGTAGTAGTAGTAGAAGTAAAAGTTGCAGTAGCAGTTGAAGCAGTAGTAGAAGTAGTAGTAGAAATAGTAGTAGCAGTTGCAATAGTAGAAGTAGTAGCTATACTAGTAGTGATACTATTAGCGGTAGAAGCTGTAGCAGCAGCAGTAGTAGCACTAGTTGTAGAAGCAGTGGCAGTAGTAGTTGTAGTAATAGTTGAAGTGCCAGTAGCAGCTGTAGCAGTAGTAGTTGTAGTAATAGTTGAAGTGCCAGTAGCAGCTGTAGCAGTAGTAGTAGTAGTAGCTATGGTAGTAGTAATATAAGTAGGAGTGGTAGCAGCAATTGCAGTAGTAGTGGCAGTAGTAGTAGTAATAGTAGTAGCAGTAGTTGTAGGAGTAGTACAAGAAGTAGTAGTAGTATTTGTTGTAGCAGTAGTAGTACTAGCAGCAGTAGCAGTAGTAATAGTATTAGTAGTAGTAGCATTAGTAATCGAAGTCGGAATAGCAATAGTTGTAGTGGTAGCAAAAGTAGTAGTAGAAGTAGTATCAGTAATAGCAGTAGCAACAGTAGCATTAATAGCAAAATTAGTAGTAGTTGTACTAGTAGTACGGTAGTAGTGGTTGTATTAGTAGCAATTGTAGTATCAGTAGTAGTAGTTGTAGTTGTAGCAGAAGTAGTAGTAGTAGTAGTTGTGGAACTAGTAGTTGTACTAGAAGTAGCAATAGTAGCATTAATTGTGGAACTAGTAGTAGTTGTATTAATAATAGCAGCAGTAGTAGAGTAGTAGCGGTGGTAGTAGCAATTGTAGCCGCAGCTGTAGTGGCAGTAGTTGTAGCAGAAGTAGTAGTAATAGTAATGGTAGTAGTAGTAGTTGTTGTTGTAGTAGTAGTTGTAGCAGTAGCAGTAGTTATAATAGAAGTAGTGCTAGTAGCAATAGTTGTTGTTATTGTTGTAGTAGTAATGGTGGAACGAGCGGCAATAATAGTAGTAGTAGTAGTAGTATCAACAATAGTAGTAGTAGTATTTATAGTAGTATTAGTAGTACTGGTACTAGCAGTTCTACTTATCGTAGTAGCAACAGTAGTAGTTGCAATAGTTATGGCAGTAGTAGTGCTAGTAGAAGCAGCAACGAAAGTAGTAGTTGTAGTAGCAGTAGCAATAGTAGTAGTAGTAGTAGTATTAGTCATAGTAGTAGTAGTAGTAATAAAAATAATTGTAGTAATAGTAGTAGTAGTTGTACTAGTCATAGGAGTGGAAGTAGTAGTAGTCGTAGTAGTGGGAGTAGTGAAAGTAGTTGTAGTGGTAGTAGTAGTCATAGTAGTACTAGTGGTTGTAGTGGTAGTAATACGAGTAGTAGTGGTTGTAGTAATAGCAGTAGCAGTAGTAGTAACATTAGTAGTAGTATTGGAAATAGTACTACTAGTAGCCATGCAGTAGAAGTAGTAGTAGTCGCAGTAGTAGTAGTAGAAGAAGAAGAAGTAGTTGGAGCAGTAGTAGTAGTAGTAGAAGTTGTAGTAGTGGTAGAAGTAGAAGCAGCACTCGTAGCCATTATGGTAGTTGTAGTAGAAGTTGTAGCAGTTGTACTACTACTTTTGCTACTACTAATGCTACTACTTCTGCCGCTAGTACTGCTACTACTACTTATACTGCTACTACTACTGTTACTACTACTGCTACTACTTCTGCTGCTACTGCTACTCGTAGTACACCTACCAAAACTATTACTCTTACTAATATACTACTATGATGACTACTACTACTATAATTTATACTACTACTATTATTTCAACTACTTCTCCTACTACTCCTAGTACTATAACTAGTATTACTATTGCAAATACTACATCTACTTCTACTTCACTTGGTACTACTCTAGCTGTTGCGGCCGCTAATGCTGCTACTACAACTGCTACTATTATTGCTACTACTAATGCTATGATTACTACTGCAACTACTACCACGGCTATGAGTGCTACTGCAACTTCTACAACTACTACAACTACTACCGCTACTACTACTACTATGACAGCTTCTACTACTACTATCACTAATGCTACACTACTACTACTACAACTACTACTACTGTTGCTGCTAATACTAGTACTACTATTACTACTACTACAACAACTACTACTATTGTTGCTACCGCTACTACTGCAACTGCTACTACTATTGTTACTACTATTGCTACTACTGTTACTAGTACTACTGCTATTACTTCTACCACTATTACGACTAACTACGACTACTACTGCTGCTACTACTAGTACTGCTTCAACTAATATGACTTCTACTGCTACTATTGCTACTTCTACTACTACGACTACTACTACTACTACTGCTACAACTACTACTACTTCTACTATTGCCCCGACTACTGCTAGTATTACAACAACTATTGCTACTACAACGACGACTACTATTACTACTAGTACTAATACAACTACTGCTACTACTACTACTGCGTTTACAACAATAGCTACTACCATTACTACTACAATTACTACAACCACAACTGCTACTTCTATAACTGCTGCTGCTACTACTACTACTACGACTACTACTATTACACATAGAACTGCTACTACTGCTACTGCTTCAACAACTACTACTACTGTTGCAGCAGCTACTCCTGCTTCAACTACTATTACTACTACTACTACCACTACTGCCACAGCTCTTACTACTGCTTCTCCTACTGCCACTACTACTAGTACTACTAATACTACTACTACTACCTCTGCTACAACTACTTCTACAACTACTAATACTATTACTACTACTACTACTATTACTACTACTCCTACTGTTGCTGTAGCAGTAGCAGTAGTAGAAGTAGTAGCAGTAGCAGTAGTAGCAGTAGAAGTAGTAGTAGTAGCAGAAGTAGTAGTGGTAGTAACAGTACTAGTAGTAGTAGTGGTAGTGGCAATAGTGGTAGTAGTAGCAGCAAAAGTAGTACCGATAGTACTAGTGGCAGAGGTAGTGGAAGCGGTAGCATTTGTAATGGCTGTAGACTAGAAACAGTAGTAGTACTAGGAGTAGGAGTAGTTGTTGCAACAACAACAACAACAGTAGCAACAGCAGCAGGAGCAGCATCAGTAATAGTTATAGTAGTAGTAGTAGTGGAAGTAGAAGTAGTAGTAGTATTGGTAGCAGCAGTAGTAGTAGTGGGAAAAGTAGTAGGAGTGTTAGTAGCAGTAGCAGCAGTAGCAATAGTTGTTGTATTAGCTATAGAAGTTGCGGTAATAGTAGTAGATGTAGTAGTTGTAGCTGTAGTAACAGGAGTAGCCATAGTAGTAGTAGTTGCTACAGTAGTAGTAGTAGTAGTAGTAGTAGTAGTAGTAGTAGTAGTAGTAGTAGTAGTAATAGTAGCTGTAGCAGTAGTAATAGTAGTGGGAGTTGAGGTAGTAGCCATAGTCATTGCAGTAGTAGTTATAACTGAAACAGTAGTAATGGCAGTAGTTATAATAGAAGTAGTAATAGCGTAATTGGTTTCAACAGCAGTAGGAGTATTAGTAGCCCAATTAGTAGTAGTAGTAGTATCAGTAGTAGCAACAGTAGTATTATTGTAGTATTAGTAGTTGTAGTAATAATTGCAATAGTAGTAGCAGTAGTAGTTGTTGTTGTAATCATAGTAATAGCAATAGTACTAGTTGTTGTTATTGTTGCAGTAGAAGAAGCAGCAATGGTAGTAGTAGTTGTATTAGTTGTAGAAATAGTAGCGGTAGTAGTAGTATTAGTCATAGTATTAGCAATAGTAATTGTAATAATTGTAGTAATAGAAGTAGTAGTTGTTCATAAGAGCGGTAGTAGTAATTGTAGTAGTGGTAGTGGTGGAAGTAGTAGTAGTGTAATTGTAGTAGTAATAATAGTATTAGTAGAAATAGTAGGAGGAGTAGTAGTAGTAGTAGTAGAAGTAGTAGTAATGTCATAATACTAGCAGAATTAGTAGGAGTTATTTTAGTAGGAGTAGTTGTAGTAGTAGTAGTAGTAGTAGTAGTAGTAGTAGTTTTTATTATTGTTGTAGCACTAGTAGTACTGGTAGTAGTAGTAGTGGTGGTAGTAGTAGTAGGTGTAGTCGTAGCAGTAGGAGTTGGAGTAGTAGTTGTAGGAGTATAGCGGTTGGAGTAGTCATAGTATTCGTAGGAGTTGTACTAGGAGTAGAAGTAGGGGTTGTAGCTGATGGAGTGGAAGAAGTTGCAGTAGTAGAAGTAGTAGTAGCGGTAGTAGTTATTGTAATAGGAGTAGTACTCGTAGTAGGAGTTATGATAATAGTAGTAGTAGCAATTATAGTAGCAGTAGTAGAAGTTATTGTTATTGTTGTTGTTGTAGGAGGAGGAGGAGTAGTAGTAGTAATAGTAGTAGTTGTTGTTATGGTAGTAGCTGTAGTAGTAGTAGTAGTAGCAGCAGTAGGAGTTGGAGTAAGAGTGGTAGTTGCAGTAGTAGTAGTAGTAGTAGGAGTAGTTGTAGTAGCCATAGGATTAGGAGTAGGAGCATTAGTACTAGTTCATGTCGGAGAAGGAGTGTTAGTAGTAGTACTAGTGTTAGTATTATTAATATTAGTACCAATAGTAGTAGGAGTAGTAGTAGTAGCAGTTATACTAGTAATCGAAGTAGTAGTAGTGGTAGTAGTAGTTTTAGTAATAGTAGTACCAGTTGTTGTTGTTGCTGTAGTAGTTGTTTTAGTAGCAGCAGTAGTAGTAGTTCGTGTAGGGTAGTTGGAGTAGTAGGAGTGATAGAAGCAGCGGGAGTTGGAGTAGTAGTAGCAGTAGCAGAAGTAGTACTAGTAGTAGTAGTAGTAGTAGTAGAAGTAGTAATAGTAGTAGAAGGTGTAGTAGTAGTAGTAGCAGTGGTAGTAGTAGCTGTAATAGTAGTAGTTGGAAAAGTAGTAGGAGTAGTAGTAGCAGTAGCACCAATAGCGACAGTAGTTGTATTTGCAATAGAAGTAGTAGTAATAGTAGTAGTAGTAGCAATAGCAGTAGTAGAAGTAGTAGTAGTAGGTGCAGTAGTAGTGGTAGTGGTGTTACTATTAGTAGTAGTAATAGTAGTAGTAGTAGTAGGAGTAGTGGTAGTAGAAATTGTACTAGTAATTGAAGTAGTAGAAGAAGTAGTAGTAGTTGTTGTGGTTGTAGTAATAGTAGTAGAAATAGTAGTAGTAGTAGTTTTAGTAGTAGTTGTTGTAGTAGTAATAGTAGTACCAGTACTAGTAGGAGCCGTGGTAGTTACAATTGTACTAGTAATAGAAGTAGTAGAAGAAGTAGTAGTAGCAGTAGTAGCTTTAGTAATAGTAGTTGTTGTTGTTGTTGTGGTAGTAGTAGTGGTTTTAGTAGTAGTTGTAGTAGTTGCTAGTGTAGGGTAGTAGGAGTAGTAGGAATGATAGAAACTATAGGAGTTGGAGTAGGAGTCTTAGTATTAGTCGTAGTTGTAGTAATAGTGGTAGTAGTAGTAGGTGTAGTAGTAGCAATAAGAGTTGGCGCAGTAGTAGTTAGAGTAGTAGTAGTGGGAGTCGTAGCAGTATTAGTTGGAGTTGTAGTAGGAGTAGTAGTCGGGGTTGTAGTTGTTAAACTGGTAGGAGTTGTAGTACTAGTAGTAGTAGTAGTACAACCATAATGAGTAGCCGTAATAGTAGTAGTAGTAGAAATTATAGTAGCAGTAGTAGTAGGAGTAGTAGTCGTAGTTGTCATAGTTGTAGTAGTAGTAGCAATAGCAGTAGTAGGAGTTGGGGTAGGAGTGGTTGTTGTCGTAGTAGTAGTAGTAGTAACTGTTGGTTTAGTAGTAGGGACAGTAGTAGGAGTAGTAGTAGAAGTTCGTGTATGATTAGGAGTAGTAGTAGGAGTAGTAGTAGTGGTAATAGTGTTAGTATTAGTAGTAGTTGTGCCAATAGTAGTAGGAGAAGTGATAGTAGCAGTTGTATTAGTAATTGAAGTAGTAGAGGTAGTAGTAGTAGTAGTTGTAGTTCTAGTAATAGTAGTACTAGTAGTTCTAGTAGTAGTACATTTAGTAGTAGTAGTTGTTGTTGTTGTTGTTGCAGTAGAGGTACTAGGCGCAGTTGGAATGATAGAAGTAGTAGGAGTTAGAATAGAAGTAGTATTAGCAAAAGTGGTAGTAGTAGTTGTAGTAGTAATAGTAACGGTTGTAGTAGTAGTAAAAGTATTAGAAGTAGTACTACTAGTAGTTGTAGCAGTCATAGTAGGAGTACGAGTAGTAGTATTATTGGTAGTAGTTGTTGTAGTAGTAGTAGCAGTAGCAGTAGTAGTAGTGGTGGTAGCAGTATTAGTAGCAGTAGTAGCAGCAATAGTAGCAACAATTGTAGTAGTATTAGTGGTAGTAGTGTAAATGATAGTAGTAGTAGAAGTAGTAATAGGAGTTGTAGTGGGAGTTGTTGTTTTTGCAGTAGTAGCGGTAGTAGTAGTTGTTATAGCAGCAACAGTAGTAGCACTTGTATTAGTAGTAGCAGCAGTAGCAGTATCAGTAGCCGTAGTAGTAGCAATAGTAGAAGTAGTGGCAGTAGTAGTAGTAGTAGTGGTAGTTGTACCAATAATAGTGCTAATAGTCACAGCAGTGGCAGTAGGAGTAGCTTGAGCCATACTAGCAGTAGTAGCAATTGAAACAGCAGCAAGAGTAGTAGTAGTAGTAGTAGCAGGAGTAGAAGTCCAAGTAGTTATTGTAGCTGTAGGAATAGCAGATGCAGTAGCAGCAAGAGAAGCAGGATTAGCTGTAGTAGTAGAAGCAGCAGTAGTAGGAGCAGTAGTAGTAGCTATCGTAGTAGTAGTAGTAGTAATAGTAGTAGTAGCAGTAGTAGCAGTAACAGAAATAGTAGCAGGAGTAGTAGTAGTTGTTGTGGTGGTAGCAGTAGCAGTAGCAGTAGTTATAGTTGCAGTAGTAGTAGCAGTAGCGGAAGGAGTAGTAGTAGTAGTAGTAGCAGTTATACTAGTAGTAATGTAGTAGTAGCCATTGTAGTACTAGTAGCAGGTGTAGGAGTAGTAGTAGTTGTAGTAGTAGTAGGAGGAGGAGTAGTAGTAATAGTAGTAGTAGTAGCAGTAGTTGTTGTTGTTGTAGTAGTAGTAGTAGGAGTGTTTGGAGTAGTAGTAATTGTCTGAGTAATAGTAGTAGTAGTAGAAGTAGTAGCAGTAGGGGTAGTAGTAACAATAGGTGTAGGCTTAATTGTAGGAGTAGTAGTAGTTGTAGCAATAATAGTAGCAATAGAAGCAGCAGCAGTAGTAGTAGCTATAGCAACAACAGTAGTAATAGTAGTAGTAGTAATATACTAGTAATAGCTGTAGTAGTAGTTGTTGTTGTTGAATTAGAAGCAGTAGTTGTACGAGTAAGTGTAGGAGTAGGAGTAGTAGTATTAGTAGTTGTAGTTGTAGGTGTAGTAGTAGTTTTGTTAGTTTTAGCAGTATTAGTACCATTAGTGATTGTTGTAGTAGTAGTTGTAGTAGTAGTAGCGATAGTTGTAGTAGTTGTAGTAGTAGGAGTTGGTGCAGGAGTCATAGTAGGAGTAGTAGTAGTTGGCATATGGGTAGTAATAGTTAAAGGAGTAGTATTAGCAGTAGGAGCTGGCATATTAGTGGCGGTAGCAATTGTTGTAGGAGTAATAGGAGTAGCTATAGAAGCAGTAGTAGGAGTAGGCATAGGAATAGTAGTAGTTGTAGAAGTAGAAGTAGTAGGAGTTGCAGTGGCAGCATCTGTAGTTGTAGTAGACATAGTAGTAGTATTCATAGTAGTAGTAGTAGTTGATGGACTAGTACCAGTAGCATTTGTACTAGTAGTAGAAGTAGTAGTTGTTGTTGTAGTAGTAGTAGTTGGAGTAGCCGTAGTAATAGTAGCAGTTGAAGGAGGAGTAGTAGTAGTTGTTGTTGTTGTAGCTATTGTGTAGTAGTAGCAGCAGTAGTTGTTGTAGTAGAAATAGTAGTAGTAGTAGTGGTAGTAGTGGTAGTAGTAGTAGCAAGAGTAGTAGTAGAAGTAGTTGTAGTTATTGTACTAGTAGTAGTAGCAGCAATAGTAGTAGTAGCAGCAATAGTAATAGTAGTTGTTGTAGTAATTTGATTAGGATTAGCAGTAGTGGTAGTAGTAGTAGTAGTAGTAGTAGTAGTAGTAGTGCCAGTAGGGGTGTTTGGAGTAGTAGTATTAGTATGAGTAGTAGTAGTGGTGGTGGTGGTGGTGGTAAGAGTAGTAATAGTAGCAGGAGTAATCGTAATTGTAGTAGTAGTAGAAGTAGTAATAGTAGTCGTAGTAGCAGAGACAGTAGTAGTAGTGGTAGTAGTAGGAGGAGGAGTGCAGTAGTAGTAGTAGGGGGAGGAGGTGGAAGAGTTGTAGTCATAGAAGTTGTAGGAGTGCTAGGATTAGTAGCTAGTCGTAGAAGTTGTAGGAATGTTAGGATTAATAGCTTGTCGTAGAAGTTTCAGGAGTGTTAGGAGTAGAAGTAGCAGTAGTTATTATTGTTGATGTGTTAGTAATTATAGTAATAGTCGTTAGAGTAGTAGTAGTAGCAATTGTACAAGTAATAGAAGTAGTGGTAGTAGTTGTACTTGTAGTAGTAGTAGTAGTAGTAGTGGTAGTAGTGGTAGTAGTAGTAGTAGTAGTAGTAGTAGCAGTAGTACTTGCAGTAGTAGTTGTTATTAATGTAGTAGTGGTGGTGGTGGTGGTAGCAGCAATAGTAGTAGTTGGGGTTGGAGTAGGAGTAGCACTAGGCGTAGTAGTAGTTGGAGTAGGTGTAGTAGTAGTTGTAGGAGTAGTAGTAGAAGTACGAGTTATAGTAGGAGTAGTAGCAGCGGTAGTTGTAGGCGTAGTACGAGTAGTAGTAGTAG
>RXID01015805.1:0-21856 GCA_005019695.1 Trichopus zeylanicus subsp. travancoricus | reverse complement strand
TGAATGGAGGAAGAGAAGATATAGGGATGGGGTTAAGAGATTACGTTTGGTCAAAGAAGGGGCTTTGGTCAAGCTTAATTAGAGTTTGTAAGGTGCATAAGCATGCTTTGTATCTAATTAAATTGCTAATGGTGAAGACCCTCTCAAAGTTGTACCTGGATTCAAGGTTCCAAAAGTCCAATGATGATTTAAATAGTTGGATTATGTGGAATAATTCTTGAACAAGCCAAGAGAATGAAAGAGATTTTTCCGTGTATGTGTAGCTTCAAAAAAAAATCGAAATTTCTGCGCACGTCATCAGTGGCTAGTCTCCTGTCAGACATTTCCCGCACTGAAATCAACCAAAATGTCCCCAAACTAAAAAATAAAAAAAAATTAGAATATTGCATAAAAATAGGGACAATTACTAGGTTGTCACCAAACCAAAAATACATCTGCAATTAGGCTCATAATTGAATGTTACATCAAGACACAAAATGGTCACTGAAGGCAAACAATAGTGCAAAAACAGATTCAGCAACACCATCCTTTCAACTAAAATGGTCACTCAAGTACTGCCTCATATACATCACTAAAATAGTTTGTAACGTAGTTCAGTGGAAAAAGAAACAATTGAATTCAATTCGACACTCTATTTGAATATTAACTACTTATCCAAAATGAAATGCCTTTGACCTCGCTTGTGGATGGATGCAGGAAATATGGTGCACAGCAAGTGCAAGTTCATGTTGAAACAAATTTAATTCAGTTGATCCATCAAGAAAAGTAAAAACTGTCCTAAAGTGCCCGGCTTGCAAGGCAAAATAAGCATTTGCATCCTTCAGTCAAAATCCAGCACACCAAAACCAGAAAGACATTAAACTATGATTGCTTCTTCTTGGGCTTTTGAACCTTAACATAAGGGAAGAATCCGAATAGATGAAGAACCTGGGGATTCCATTCTAACTGCTGAGCACGGCAAAACATTAAGAATGTATTGGCAAAATATGAATTGAAACCCATAAGCACATGCCACCATGCATGACCCTGAGGATTGATGTACCAACTGGTGAGTTTCTTGCAGAGGAGGCGATCAAATAGCCAGCATAAGCTTCCCAGAAAGATTGTGGCCACATAAAGTTGGGCAAGCCGCTTGGCAGTTGCATCTTTTGTGTGTATGTAGTACTTGTACATTCGAGGAATGCATAGAAGGCAGAGCACTACATAATGGACCTTAAATCCAATTCCAAAACGCACCAGCGAATGGACAATTGCAAAAGCAGCACCATAGAGAAACAAGAAAGTAGGCATTGTACTCCTATAATGCCAATCTGGTGAATAGAGAACATAGAGGTAAAGCAGCATCTCCCAGACCATTGGTGTTTCATCACTCTGTTGTTGTCTGAAATTAGACGAAATTGTGACTAAGAAACTTTTGGGCCATAAATATGGCATGTGTAACTGTATAAAATAAATTCACAAAATGAGGCAAATTTATTGACAACTCCAGCTATCCAAAAGCTAATCAGATTGCAATTCCATCATCTGAGATACACATTAAATTACTAGGAACAAAAAGGCACGACTTTTGAACATCCTGTATGTGAAGACAAAAAAAATCAAAATTTCATTTATTCACAAGTTTGAGGAAGTTGATGTGTCAGGAAACCTTCTGAGATCACAAGCTTTTAAAAAAGGAAAAAGAAACAAAAACCTAGAGTTGAGCTAAAAGTACATTTCCTTCCAAAACTAGAGTGCATGCTTGCACTTACTTTACTATTCTGTCAATGTCTCACTGGGAAAGAATTATAGCTGAGGAAAACACAAAAATGTCGACTCCTACAAGTTTACTATGCATAATAATCCATCATTTCATGACAAGTACAAGGAAAAAGCAAGCATTATGACCAAAAATTCATAGTTCAAATAGATTTGCATCTATTATCAGATTCACAAATTTACCATGAAATAAGTCGAGAATACTGCTGCTTATGCTATAACACAGAAATAGGCAAAGAATCATGTGGGGACAGAAAAAAAGGAACAGTTTGTGAACCATATGTAGGCAAAGGGGCTCTTGCACCCAATTGGCAGAGCCAGGATTTCTCTAGGGCCTAGAGGTCATGCTCATATCAATACAAGTCCAAAGTTAAATGACACTAGAGGTAGAGAAGCAAACAGATCTATGCAAGCCCAAATCCAAGATTTGTAAATAACTATTTTGGGCTAACCACTAATTCAGACTTGTCCACTTCCAAAAACCCAGATCTAAGCCTGGTGTGAGATAACAAAATGACATATAATGACTGAGTTTTTCAAGTCGCATTCGGACTACTAGTCTAGCCTGTATTTTACTACCAAAATAATACAGAGACTTTGTAATGACTACCAGAATTCACATGGACCACATTGAAACTGACAATGAACATCAAGGATCAAACAAGTCTAAAAAAAGAATAGAATAAACAATGAAAATGTCCTCTTTAAACAACAGGGAGAAATATATCATTGCTTGTGTAAGAAAGTTCCCCAAATGCTCAAAAAGAAGGTTTCATGTTTGACCGCTAATCTCAGATTGCATACATAAATCACTGAAAAGATACATCACAGTAAATAACAAAGCATTCAGCTAAATTGCTCGTCTTGCTAAAATAACTGAGTGTCCAAAACAGAACAGTTAAATAATATGCACTGAATCAGTAATACTACTAAAACAGAACGTAGTAGAATACCTTCAGATAAAGTTCATTGGAATCCTTATTTGAACAAAAAAAAAAATCATCATAATCAATATACAAAATTAAAAACTGTACTGTAGGGTCATACTTGAACAATAAAATAATTGATATTTCAGAATCAGTTTAAAATTTTTGGATAGTGTAAATAAGAAGGTGAAGAAATGCTAGTCCCCGTACTAAATATAGTTTTGAAGTAACAGATAGTAGGCGAACAAACATAAATATCTCAGGAATGATGGAGAGACTTACACATGCTGCAACGTGGCATGGAATAGCACACTCCCAATGGCTAGTATCATATTTGATATGTGCAGAACACTAAATCTCTTCTCAAAGTGTTGTCTCAAAGCATTTATTAGGCCTATGAGTGCCAAAAGAATGCAGGGTATATTTGAAATAGTGTTGTAGAACTCTGCAATATATGATGAATGGGTATAATTTTGTTCACACCACTCAGTAGTGGAGGTGACTGGCCCCCAAAAGCTTGATACCATTGCCTCTGCCATTTATCCAGCAGCACACTATTGATTTTGACTTTGTAGTCTACAGAAACATCTTGTAGAAAGAGCAAAAGCAAGAGATCGAGAGTATGAAAGTTTAGCACCTGAAAAGCATGATGCTTTTATGTATAGAGTGCACTAGAAAATTCAATTAAAACAAAGATTCTCTATTGATTAAAGCAGAAAAAATAAAAGCCTGACTAATTATGCAATTATGAAGACATACTATCAAGCATTTTTTATATGTTAAGGCAAATCAAGTTGCATCAATTCAGATACACAAATAACAAGTTGTGAAGGTCGTTCACTAGAGTAAAGGTAATGCAGGTTAGGAATTGTTTGGTTGGCAGGAATTGGGGAGAATTGGTTGGAAGTGAGAACACTTCCGTTCATTTTCAGTGTTTGATTGTCCAGAATAATTTTTTAAAAGTCAATTTACTTCTAATCACTTTCGATCCAAAACTGAAAAATAAACTAAATTTCACCTTTGTATTTTTTTGATCTGAAATGACTTCTAGAAGTGGATATAATGATATTTTGAATTAAAATAACATTAATAATCTCACATACAATAATAATATAATTTTTTTAAAAATCTTTTTATTTGTGACAATTTTAAATTATTAATATTTTACATATTTATAATTACATTTCTAAATACACTTCTGTCCAACCAAATGACAAAAATAAACTACTTTTAACCACTTAGTAGATCGTAAGTAGAGAGAAATGATTTCTCCATGCTTCTGTCCACTTTCGGACAACCAAATAGCCTCTCAACAAAAGTTTTTTGCCAATGTAATACATATAGTAGATATACATATATATGCATTAGATAATCCACCAGTTTCTTGGACAAATTATAATAATTTACAACACTGATGCCCAAAAATTTCACTATATACCTCCACACAAAATAACATTATAAGCACATAACAAGGCATGCAAGAATAGGTTAACAGTTGTTCTGATAGGAGATGTGCAGTGGAGAAAAACCAGGTTAAAAGGGATAAACCCAGGTTAAATGCTAGTTAACCCACCTCACCTGGGTAACTATTGTGTTCATGGATCAGAATGGAATAAGTTGACTAACCTTGACCCCTAAACTTGGGTAAATAACAAGCAATATCACACAAAATATAACCTGAGTTTCAGTCCATCCGTCCATAGACAACCATAGAGAAGGAAATCGCGTGGCTGGAAACCTCCATGGCATTCCATGACAATCCTAAATTTAATTTTTCTTTGAGCTTAAATTTTGACTCCACTTCGGTCAAAAGGTAACAAAATTAAAGGAAACAAGCCAAATATCCTCATTAATGTATAATGGGCATTTCAGTTTTTAACTACTAGTATGTGATCAAGGGCAAAAGTTCACTTTGCACAAGAAAAACTAAGTAGAAGTGAAAGAAATAGATAGAACATAATGGCCAAAGCATTTCTGTTAACTATCAGGAAGGGAAATAGTTTAGGGAACATTCTACTCCTTCATAACTTGCAATAATTAAAAACATAGATAAAAGTAAGTTCATAAAACCACAATACAAAAACAAACTATACTCTCAAAATTTGAGCAAACAAAACTAGAGGACTAAAATCAGGACCATTTAGTTCCTATCCTGAAGGTGAAAGATATATTTATTTCTAATCTTGTCTTTATCTCTTGGTCTGCTGTCCATTAATCAAAAACTTATAATACCATAGCGAGTCCTTTAAGTTTTGGTAGTATCATCTGTCACATCAGATGGCACATGATAGATTATCTCCCTGTCATCTTAAACAGACATTCACAAATATGAAATGTTGCCATTGGTGCCTTCCCTAAGTGACCACAACTCCAAACAAGAAAGTTATAACTGATTCATAATTATCTGTGCACCCATAATTGTCCTCTTTAAGAAGATATCCTTCTGACATACAATCATACCTTTATACAAGTAATGCTACTTGCCTTGAAAACAACAACAGTTCTATGAACCTCCTAATAAAGCCACCATTCCAGAATAATTGCTTGGCCATAAAGGTGTACAAGACCATGTTATTGCCTTCAAGTCTCTCTAGAAGTTTGGTGATCAAACTCAAACATTGTTCATTCTTGCTGACACCATACCTTCTTTGAAGAGCTGGACAAAAGGTTCACTCACCGCCATTTTCTTTTGCAACACAAAATATTTGGTGTCAACGCTGAATCTGTTGAAAGTACGAACTCTCAACAATGATTTTGACTCAGTGAAACACAGACAGCAAGTTTTCATCCTCCCATCCTAGCACGCAAGCCAACTCTGTTAAAATCCTCAACTCAAACCTAACATATTGTCAGCCAATCAGTCGTTGACATAGAGCACCAAGGGCGCAAAAACCAAATGCAGCGCGCTCTCCAACAATCCACAAATCCTACAAAAACCTTGGGGACCGTTTGGTTTGGGACTAAAAAAAATCAGATCATCTAGTTTTGGAATACTGTCTCTAGTTCAATTCTAGTTCAAATTGAGACTAACTAGTTCGACTAAAAAACAAGCTTATCCCAAACCAAACCTAGCGAATCCAGAGAGCAAGTTCACGAGAACAGGTAACATCAAAAGTAAAATCACCAAAGTTGTCACCTTTCTCTTAAATTTGAACTTCTTCACCCAAAAATTTCCCGCTTGAACACCACAAGACCAAAAAAATACATGTTACCAAGACCCCTGGACCCCAACCTATACCCAAAACACATCAAAACACAAATTTTATACTAGAAAAACACAATTCACTCCACAAGAAAACATAAAACAAGATCACCAGCAGTACGGCAATCATCACAGATTAATGCACGACAAACTAGGCCTTGACAGCAAGCAACCCCACCAGATCGGCCGGCGGAGCCACCGATCGCGCGGAGATTGGAGAAAGGAAGCCAAACAGCGATCCAAACACAGCGGGAGAGATCGAGAGAGGAGTAGATTGAGTACCTGGGGGTAGGTCCTAAGTGGCGAGAGATTGGAGGGGCTTCGAAATCGTGGAGAGGACAAAGGAACCGTTGCCTTCTCTCTCGCTCGCTCCTCTTCGTTATCGTAGGGCTGGGAAAAAATACAGCATCGGGTCCTCGGAATCCGAGTAGGGTCAGCCTTTCGGGTCCGGGACCGGGCTGGTTAGTATAATGAACCTGGGCCCTTGATTGTCCCGTAGTTGGGCCCAAGGGCCTGATAGGGTTTTCTCTAATTAATTAGTCCTAAGTAGTCGAAGAAAGCCACCTAGGCACCTACTAAACTCCTCGAACGGTCCATTTGGACATTTAATAAAAATTAGCCGTTTAAATACGGATGATTAGTAATATTAAATATTAAATAACAATTTGATTATTTAGTTAGTATCTAAGTATTTTTATAATTAATATTTTTAATTTTATAATAATAAATATAAAATTTATAGTTTTTTAAAAAAAAAATTGCCTAGTTTTCATCTAGATATTTAGATGATCTATATAAGCATTTTAAATTGATCAGCAAATTCGGAATCAATTGCATGTCGCGCACGAGTAAATGACACAATTTGGATTTTTATTGGCTAAAACACGAAGATTATTATATTACTTGACATTTATATGAGAAATTTAGCTAACAAACACAGACATTTGACACAATGAACACGACCATTCTATTGAAAATTGCAAGTCTAAAATGCACCAAACGATGAGGTGATGATTTCTGTGCGCTGAGCAGCAGAACAGAAGCAGCAAATATCATGCGGAATGTAGGTTGAAGTGGGTCTTCTTGGAGTCGCATTCTTCTCCATGGATTTGATTGCTGGTTGATTCAAATAAGCATACTTGCTCTTGGTCCACCTACAATAATAATTAGAGTTATTCAATCCTCAAAAATTAATATCTCTCGATAATAACGATAATGATAATAATAATAATAATATTTTTTTCATCACTACCAAGCTAATTTAGTAAATTCAATTATACGAGTGGTTGAACCACTACCTAATCCCAAATCATATTAGAGGTTGCAATCAATTAAATGAGGGGTTATTCTTCCAATACAAACAAGTAAAGCCATTAATGCCCAAATTAACTTTTTAAGAAGCTATTTCTTTATACAAAGCAAGTCCCACTGGTCTTGATTAACTCATTAATAAGCCATTAAGAAGCCATGCCATATTTCATATTCTAAGCGGAGAGACGGTGTATTCCTATTTGGTCGGTCCAATATTCTTCATGGCTGATGACCCAAGCCCATTGCAGGAAATTTATAAACTTTTTCATATATGCCCTCAGAAAAACAAAAACTTTCACAATTGACGCTTACATCTACATAATTTGCCGTTTGACGTTTTATAATAAAAAATTTTTCTGAATTAGACCATAACAGGTGTATAATAGTACCACATTAATATATTCTTGCAATATTTTCACTTTAAAACGATGCGTAGTTTGTTCAAGTGAAATATGGAAAAAAAAATTAATATCAAATGAAGATCAGTAATAGGGTATTATTTGCTAAACATCAAGCAAATGATATAAATATTAATATGATTGGGGGGATATATGCAATTCTTTTGGAGTATGCATGAGCCCAAACCCAAATCTCGTGGACAAAGCTGGCCCGACCCAAACAAGAAAAAATAAAAAAAAAAAGGGTCAAAATCCACGTACCAGTCCTTCATCCCCGCTTGCAGCTCTTTCTTCTCGCTGTTGACATCGACATTGCTGATTTCTCTTAGCAATATTTCTTCGAACTTCTTATAATCTCTTTCCTGCCGCACACAACATTACATGTAAAAATTAAATAAAACTCGGAGAAGGCGATGATGCCATATTCTACCGAGAAAGCCCGGGAGCGGAGTCTGGCGGCGGCCTTTTGGGCTGCGAGGAGGTGCTCTGCCTCCTCGGTCTTCTTCCGCCGCCAGAACCTCTCGATCTCGTTCCTTGTCACGCTCCTGATTGTCGATGGGCTTCGTGTCTTCAGGGACATCGACGCCGGCGGCGGTGGAAGCCTCGAGGCCGCCTTCTCCGCCATCAGTCCGTTCGCAGGTGGCTTGGTTGTGGCTCTATTACAGGACTTATAGGAGAGTGATGAGCTAGCTACTCTTCTAAACCAAAGCTACCAAATGTTCTTCCACCTAACGCGACCGCCAGGTATAGATCAATATCGGGATCCAATATTAATGAATCACTGTAAATTTATATTTTTTTATTAAAATTAATGTTTTAATCATTTGAATTTAAAAAAATTATTTAATTTTTTATAATAATTTAATTTAATAATAATATAAAACAAGTAATATTAATTTTATTAAAAAAATAATTTAAAAAAAAATTTATCTTAATTCTAATCTCAAACCAAACAGAATCCTAGGTTTTATCATATAATCCATCGAGGCAATCGGTCATGATTTTTTTTTATTTTTTAAAAAAATTTTACTTATATGTCCTTAGAAATGGTTCAATCATAAGCTCCTTGGCTTGAGATTAAAATATATATATATATTAATCTTCAAAATTAAAATCTTTTTTATTTTTATAAAATAATTCTGAATAATCATATATTACCAAAATTACATAGTACAATGATTAGTAGGACTGTAAATCAGTCACATGAGTTCCCTCAACTCAAGCTACTGACCCGACCGCAAATTATAAGTTAAATCAACACTTCTAGTGATTAGTATAATAAAAAAAGGAAAAAAAATTACGGCAGCTTAAATTTATCAAACCTTATTAGAAATTTGACTGTATTCTTCATTAGTTTTAGAATTAAAATGAGGTGTACAAATAATTTAAATTCTATCATGTAGCAATTAAGATACAAAAATTAAATTCAATCGTTGAATTAAAAAATTCTAAAAATAAGAATTTGGAAGTCTTTATAACTATAATTTAAAAGAAATTTTAAATGAAAATTTGGATACTTTTCGCCGAGAGTATCTATTGTTTATTAAAAAAAGACGCTCGATTTTTTGGAATAAATGACGGCTCCTTCATCCTTGAGGTGACGAAATCCTCCTTGATGTCACGCTCGAATGACAGTTGCTAATAAAACAAAAACATCAGGCGTTATTTGTAAAGATCCAAAAATGTGCATCACTTGAGATTTCAAAAAAGTGTTGGAGCTTTGTGAAAACTTTTCTTTTAATAAAAGTAAATTACATATAACTCCTTATAATTTTATAAAATTATATATTCTTTTCTCTAAATTTAAATATATATATATATATAATTCCTTAAATTTTTATCAAATTGCATAGAATTTCTTAAAATTTTATCAAATTACATTTTTTTTTCTCCAAATTTAAATATATATATATATATATATTGGAAAATTTTTCTTTAATATAAATTTACCATTACAATAAAAAATATTTAAAAAATATATATCGTTTGATATAGTTTAGATTTAAGCAAAAACATGAAAATAACTGAGACTTAAAGAAATCTTAATAGTTGGACCTTTTATTACAAAAACTTTCTTATTTAGTTGAGAGATTTATCTCATATTAAATTTTGATTTGAAATATAAAATAGTAATTTTGTTTATGATCCGATTTAAACTCATTTTGATTTATTTCATATTAAATTTGAATTTGAGATGTAAATTTATAATTTTGTTTTAATTCTAATTTAAATCTATTTTAGTTTATCTCAAATTAAAATTTAACATAATACATACAAATGATAATTTTACCTCTGACATTGTTTAAAATCATTTCGGTCTAATTTAGATATGAACTAGGGGTCAATCTAAATTAAAATTTGGGATCTGATGTGAACCAAATTTAGAGTTTATTTTGCTCATTTTTTTATTATATCAGTTTTAATCTAATTTACTGTGGGAGTCCAGTTTGCCACCGGTTTCAGTCCGAGAGTCTCGTCAATATCAAATCCACTAGTTTGTCTTCCCATCAACCTATAAAAGAAAAAAATAATCATCAAGAATTTTTTGATAGAGAATGCTTTCATATCCAAATATGTTGTAGTCGAAAAATAAAAAATAGATATAAGAAATTAGTATTAGTCTCTTATATTAATTTTTTGATATTTATAGTGTATTGAGGTGGCATATCTTAGATGTTTTGATCTCACCCGAGTAATTAATTATAACGAATCCCGAATTTATTATAACTATCCTTTTTGCAATTAAAATATTTATTAAATACTCAATTTGCTTGGTTGAGCTATCAAAGTTACCAAGTTTTATGGCTCATCCGGGATAACTTTTATTAGGCTCATCGATTTATAACTGCTCTTGAGATGAGCTCAATTTGAGACTTCGTTTATCCTCCCTAGCGGCTCATTTTTTAGATACAAGTTTGGCTTTTTGGTTCACCAACAGAAATATATTTTTGATAAGATTTTTATAAAATATGCAATAACAAACAAAATATGTAATTCTTTAAGTTTGAACTAGGAACATATACAAATTTTATAAAATTTTAAAAAATTATATGTAGTTTTAAGAAGAAATATATAATTCGATAAATATTTAAAAAGTTATACATAAATCTTTTAAATTTTTTTAAAAAATATATTTTGAAAAAATTTTAAGGCGTTATATGAAATTCACCGAAAAAAATTAGGGGTTCTCCGGACACGACATGTAACGAAGCAATTAGCGAGATCACCTCGTCGACCCGAAACCAGACCTGAATCTCGACTCCTCGCCGTCGCTGCCAATGGAGGCCGCCGGAGCCGGAGCCGCCGGAGGAGGAGGAACCCTGTCAGAGATCTACCAGAGATCGAAACGCCTGCTCATCAGGGTGAGGGACGAGCTTTCTCGCCTCGAGCGCCTCGAGTCGTCTTCCTTCTCATCTGCCGCCTCCTCGTTTTCGTCTTCCTCGGCTCCCCCCGGCCTCGAATTCGGTGCCGTGCAGGGTGACATCGCCCAGATCCAGTCCCTCTGCGACAACATGGACCGCCTCTGGCGATCCATCGGCTCCAAGGGCCAGCGCGATCTCTGGAAGAGGTTTTCCCAATTTTTTCTTTGGATCCGATTAGCTCTGATTGCTTTTTCGTGGATTTGATCTCGTGAATTAGATCGGGTTATGATTTGGAAAAGGTTATGGTAGATTTTTCACTCCTAAAGATGAAAATTTATTAAATGGAGATCTTCTGACTTTAAAATGAGATAAAGCGCATGTTTTGCGAGAATTGTTAATATTCATGATCTAGGTTGTGCTTTCTGAGATCATTTGCTTTGTTGGCAGAAGTATGACATTTGATGTTGATTCCATGTTTCCTGATATCAAAGTTGATAGCTTTTTGATGGTTGTGCATTGTCATTACTTTGACGCTGTGTTCTGCATGATGATTTTATCTACCTTGAAATGCTGCGACTTAATAATTTTGCTTTGGATTTTCAAGTTGCTAGTGGGGAGTGCTCCTTGGTTGGATTCATAACAGCTCAATGAGTTGTTTTTTGAGAATGCTTTTTGGTTGGATTTTGTAATAGCTAAACTAAAGCGCTAGGTTCTTTTGGTTGGCTAAAGGCAGCTTTAGATTTGATTATGCCATGTTTAGAGTCTATGTTGTTCGTTTATGCAAGAGGTGTAGCAGCATGGGATCTAAATCTTGTGCTTAGTTTCGAGAATAAGCTTCTGTACATTTCCTGCTTATGCTTGTTATGCACAATGATGGGAAGACACAGAAATGTGTCCGAAGGGCGAAAGTATCATTTAAATGAAATCCCTACTCCTATAATTGGAGGACTTGAGAAGGCACTGCTCTTCCATGGTGCTCTGATGGGAATTTGATTGATCAATGGACTGCTTCTGAAATGAACTAAAAAAGACCGAAGATTTTGACTTTTTGAAAGTGAATTGTATATGAATTTGGGATGTTATATGTTTGCTACTTAAATGGACTCCATGATTTGTGCTGCAAATCATCCTGTTAAACTTTTTTGTTTGCATTGTAAGATTGAATCTGACTTGGTTAAAAACTTAGGAGCCGTTTGGTTGGAGATCAAGGTCAAGGTCAAGGTCAAGACTAGTAAACCACTTTTGTAAACTATTTTTTATCAAAATTAAGGCTTCAATAATTTAAAGCTCAAAAAACTATTTAATTTTTTATATTAATTTAATTTAATAATAGTATAAAATAATAAATATTAATTTTACAAGAAAAAAAAATAATTCTGAAACGAGCTGATCCTGATCCTGATCTCAAAACAAACGGGGCCTAAGTGACTAAGATCTATCTCAGATCAAGATGTTTGCAGTATATGTTGAGTACTGTTTGAGTTTCGGTTGGTCAAGCTGAGGATTTTCTTTCACCAACTGATTAGCATATGAAGCTTGACAAGTAAACTAGAGTGAACCCAGTCCCTATGCTCACCATAGAATAGCATATAGCTTGATTTTTAGTTTATTGAGTTACACATGGTGCTTCTAATATTTTCATTGCTGGCATATCTTTTGAATGTCTAGTTCAAGGACTTGTGCTTCAAGAGTAAGTCCACAATTATAGTGGAGAAGGAAACAAACTATCAATTTTCTGCTGGGTAGAAGTTTACATATTAGATTTGGCGGATGTTTTCTTATTGGTTTTTTATAAATAGCATCTCTAGTGGGGAAATTACAAGTTTCACCTAACCCAGACCATTTACATGCTCCTTTATAATTTGTCAGAGTTCTGCACCCTCATTCTTGTATCATTGGAAGAGTGTATTACTGAACTATTTCATTCATATTGTTGGTTTTAAGTATTTAAGAAGGTTATAAATTGTTTTACCTACCAGCTGTTAACTGAATAGTCATTGACAACGTCCAATGAGAAGTGGACTGTTGCAAACTTGCTTTTCTAAACTGAGATTGTTTAGACACCAGAAGCAACACAAAAGAGATGAGAGAAGAAGCATGAAAATTAGATGTTGGAATTAAGTCATTTTTGTACATCTTACAGAACACAAAACAATTGGAAATCATGTGAATTGGCAATTATGGAACCTTCAGTTTGTAGAATGTTGTTGTTGAGATGGAGCCTTATATCATCCCAGAGGTTTTATTTAACTATAAACTTGGGTTTGGGGTGTGGTGGCACTGTTTTTTTGTCGAATTACTTTGTATTATTGTGGATACTATCTGGAAGTTACTAAACATGGACCTTTCTACGATTGCTACTGGTAACCAGTGGCTTCTCTGAAATCCGAAGACAGTTCCAGTTTCAGATAATTCTCAAAGTATGCACACTTCGAGTGGATTGTTACCTCCAGCATTCTTTCTGCTGATTGGTTTGCTTTCCTCAAAGTTGCCTTTACTTTCTTCATTCTTATGCTGTGATGCATAAGCATTATGACCCCTTTTGGTCATTGCCTCTGATGATTTCTCTGAAGTCTGATGACAGTTCCAGTTTCAGATAATTTTCAAAGTATGCACACTTCGAGTGGATTGTTACCTCCAGCATTCTTTCTGCTGATTGGTTTGCTTTCCTCAAAGTTGCCTTTACTTTCTTCATTCTTATGCTGTGATGCATAAGCATTATGACCCCTTTTGGTCATTGCCTCTGATGATGCCTAGATTATCATCTTGAATAACAAGATGTAATTATGTAAAGGCATATCCTATCAATACTGTGCACATAAAAATGTTCTGTTAGTGTAAGAGCAGTAGCATGCTGTGACTATTTCAGGTCAACCATTTTTCTCCTTATTGGTTTACTCTGTTCTGTTATATGATATTTGGCCCTGATTTGGATGCAGAAAACGGAAGATGATATAATAGGCTTCTCTTGCACTCAACTTTACTGTGATGGTACAGGAAAGTGGAGCAAGTAGCAGAAGAGGTTCACTCTTTGAAAGCAAGCCTGGACAAGCTTTTATCACGCCAACAGAACCGAATGCTTGAAGCTAGACAACGAGCAGAATTGCTGCAGGGAGCGGTATGTTATCTATTCTCTACAAGGGTTGTAAGAGTACTCCATTTTTTTTAGTTTATTGCAAACTGGCATTTAATATTGTCTGTAGGGGGTGCTTTGCATTGTTCAATTATTTATATAATGAATCTGACATATTGTAGAAAAATGGTTGTAAATATTTCAATGGATAAAACCCAAACACTAAACAGTGTGCATGCTGCAGAAGGGGGAATCTGAGCATGTGTTAAGAATTTTTGATGATGAAGCACAAGCGATGCAATCTGCACGCAATTCTTCTATGATGCTCGAAGAGGCTTATGCCACCGGAATAGCTGTCCTCTCAAAATATGCAGAGCAGAGGGATCGCCTGAAGGTAATTACTGATCGACAAAGACTTTCCAGTAGTACTCCATTTGTTAATTCTTCATTGAGGATGTTCTAAACACATGTAGGTCTATATCTAAACTTGCTAATCCTTCATATCTGCAAATTTTTCCTGCAGAGAGCTCAAAGGAAAGCTTTGGACATTCTTAACACAGTGGGTCTCTCCAATTCTGTCTTAAAGCTGATTGAGAAGCGGCACCGTGTGGACAAATGGATAGCTTATGGCGGTATGATAGCTACAGTTGTCATAGTGTATGTTTTTTGGAAGTGGACTCATTGAGCTGTGCTGCATACATTAGCTAATATCTTGCAAAATGTAAAGATTGAAGCAAAATTGATTGCTGAACTATGTATTGTTGGATCTGGAACTCGAGTTATCACTGTATTTCCATTTACTGGAACAAACCAAGGGAAAAGATTTGTTCTTTTCAAAACCCTATTTGGTGATTTCTGAGAACGGGTGAAGTAAATTCAAAGGGACAAGTACCTTTGATTACTTCGAATCTAGTGAACAAGCCATGTGGAGGTGTCTCGTAAATAGTATTTTCTTTTCGTTTTTGTGTGGATGTACGCCCCCTTGCAAGGTAGGTAAAATCTTTGGTTGATTTGGAGCTTGATTTTGAAGCTATTCATCAGAATCATTTTCTTTATAGATGCTAGCCATAATTTTATAGGATCTCAATCAAAGCATAAAAATTTAGACTTCTGAGATATTAAAAAAAAAATTAAAAAAGGCTTCTCAGAAGGTCATAGACTGGCATCTTAGTCAGGAGAAAATGAACAAGAAAGCAAGGAAAATAAATCTACATACCAGTAACAGCATCCCCATAAGGAAATATAAAAAAAGAAAAGGGTGAAAAAAAATGAAGAAGAATTGCCATCATAATAAATCCTAGTGTCCAACTAATGCTCCTTCCCTCCTATTCATAAACCCCAAAAGAACCTACTCTAGTTCATGTGATACAACATAAATGGAGCTCAACTTCCCCTCATCTGCATCAAACTATGACTAATACACATGATATTTACTTCTGGTTCAAAACCATCAATGAGTAGAGCCAACTTCGATTCATCAATCAGTAACCAAGTCCTGTGTATGTTGTTAGCATGGCGCAAGAGAATTTGCTGGAAAATTGATCCCACCACCTTTTATAGATAGCAGGGGAGCCTTGCATGAGTTTCCCTTGGTTAGTAGATTCCAATCCAAGAAAACCACAACAACGGTGATATCGTCGTGAAAATGCCGACGCACTCCATGCTCAATCTTCTTCAGATCGGAGTACCTCATCTCTCTCTTTTTTGCAGCCGCCTGAAGAGCAGTTTTCACAAGCCTCCTTGCAATCCCCTGCAGAAATTTATCAATCCCACAAAATAATTTTATCATCTAATGTAGTATACGAACACTATAACCAGTTTAGGCTCAATCTATCAAATTCCTTCCTTTTAGGCCACAAACAGATAAATTTCATGGTTAATACTATTTTGCCAAAACCAACTAATCAATTTTGTACATTTTCTCCTATCATGTTGATATAAGAGGAACAATTTTCCATTTTTGCAAATAACAACAACATTGCTTTATTGAATGGAAAAAAGACATTAAACCTCTCTCAAGATTAAAAGTAAGAGATATATTCTGAACTCAAGGGTAGGCTTCAGCCCAAACTGCCCCAGCGATGGATGTTTTCATAATCACTTATGCCGATTTGAAATACTTCAACAACATTATTTCAGAAACAAAGTTTAGTCTTCTGGTCATCTACATATTATCTAGCAAGTAATTGTCCAGCATTTTCATGCTATTAGTAGCTGAGCAGTTTATCAGTTAGTATGCAACCAAATCTACGCAACCAGCTTCCAAAAAGCAAATTACCTAAACTAGATTCCTATGGAATAGGATAAGCAATATATTCGTTCTTAATTTGCCTGTGAACTGGCGAATGGAAAACATACGCTGTGTGGGTGGTTTTTAACAATGTCAACTGCTTCCTGGTTACTAAGATGCTCCCACAGCCCATCAGATGCAAATATAAGAAACTGATCATGTGGTTGCAATGGTTGCACAGTAATTGATGGTTCAGCACTCAAGATTGGCCTTCTGAATGATTCTCGAAGATGAAATCTCGCATATAAAGGTTGCTTGTTGAACTCAGCCTTTTTCAAATATACGTCTCCGATTGACCTAGAGATCTGCAAGAACAGAACTGCTCTTTAGGATAGGAGTTTGAGCTTATGTTCACATCAGTGATCTGAGAATAACATTATGCCAACTAGAATTTTTGCAGCCACAAACACTTCCATATTTTATAGCATTGGTGAATATCCAGTGTGAACTAGTCAAAGATCATGCATGACATTTTCAGAAAAAGGTACCAAATGCTATTGCATTAATCCTTTGGAGTTAGGGAAAAAGAAGGATGAACTAACAATCACTGTATGACTACATAAAACTTGTTACCCGTGTATATTAGTTATCCATAAAAGAGAATATCTTGGTTTTCTTGCTGATGGACCCAGCAAACCTTTGAAGCAAGATACTTCATTTATTGTCACATGATAGTCTTGCAAGCATCAAACTAATGGAAACAATCAACAAAAACATATAACAAGTAGCTAAAGAATAGCAAATACCAAAATATTAATGTTAACAAGTTTTCTATCGTGTGATTTCCTGTATCCTTCTGTAGTATTTGCAACAACACTAAAGTTCTCATGCTATCAACAGTTAAATATTTTCCAGGTAAGCAGGGTCAAACTCAGATTTTTGTAGGTAAGATTTGTATTAATTTGTTTGAATCTAACTGTGACAGTGTAACACAACCAGCTGTCAATTAAAATTCAGTAAACTGTTAATCAGTTACACAATCAGCAGATAATAATCAGAATCAGAAGGGGTGTACCAGGACTTCAGAGTTGGAACCAGAAGGTGTCTAGAGATACAAAATAATAACAAGAACTAAAATGTTACTTCCTTTTTTCTGATCTTCAGAAGGAACCCTACACTGTTTTGTACAATCAACATGAAAATTGCATGTATGGATATCAGATGATTTCTGGGATAATCATATGTTGCATTTTGGAAATGAAGTTTATTGTCAATAACAGTGAGGGCATATAGATGCAACGAATCAAATACCTGGATGAGGCCCTTGACTCGCCATACATTATGCTTCAAAACCACAATCTGTGAATCATCTGGATGCAACGAATGCAATTCCTGTCTGACAGCCTCACAACATGCATTGTGCTCAGCAGACAACTGCACAGACAGAACATCTCCAGTTGCCTTAACAAGTTTCCCTAACACAACTCGGGAGTCCCCGAGGTTAGCAACATACAGTGTCGCACCACAAACTATGCCAACAAGACAACAAGAGCCAACAGCAGCTATCTGTGGTTTCAAAGGCCATTGTTTTGTAACCACAGACAGAAATCCCTCTTCTGTAGCTTGAAATGCTTTCCTTATTACATCAGCCGACATCATCTGATGCTGAGTTGCAAATCCTGCCATAGTGAACATTAAATGCACACAATGCAATCAATAATTTAACATAATCGAAATCAATGTGATAACCAAGACAGGATTGAGATACTAGAGAAAAGAGTTTTTTCGTAGAGGATTAACTCAAAGCATGATTATTTCCAAAGGCGATTTGTATTATCCTTGGAAAATAAGAACCATGTCCCACATTTCTCAACTCGATATACTAAATTTTCAAAACCTCATCCACTACTAGTCCTTTCCCAACACACCATTGAATGAAAAGGTGTAAGAAATGCAATCAACTGTGTTTGTGCAAGTTCTGATTATCTTATGCATTTAAAGTAATAATTGAACTGTCTTCATTCTCTAATCATCAAAATCAAACAGTGAAGCAATATAATCATACTTAAAGCATATTCAATCTGAGATCTCCAGAGTAATTAAAATAATGGAGCTTAAAATCCCAAGCTTACTCTTGAGGTGCTGGAACAAGTGTTCATTGATGAACCGCGAGGTCTCAGGGCCACCGTGGCCGTCGTAGACTCCGACGAAGGTCCCGACGGGGCCGGAGGCGTCAAGCGAGCTAAGGGGACCCGACTCCACTTGGCTCTGGTCCTCCAGCAAGTTATTGGCCTGGGCCACGGCCATGGAGAACTCGCCGCCGGCATGCTGCGCCAAATCCCTGTACCACATCAGCCGTTCCCGCCGGTCTCCAGCGTCGTCGCCGGAGCTCGCCGCCGGCCGACAGCAGCTGCTGAGGAGCTTTATCAGAAAATCCAACATCCCTCGTCTCACAACCCAAAGATCATTTCTTTGAGCTGGAATTGGCTCAAAAATTGGATTTTGGAGCTCGAAGGAGAGGAAAGATGGGACTTTGGGATCAAATGGAAGGGGAAGAGGAGATCTGGAGATCCATTGAGAGTGATTGGAGGAAATTTTTTCTTTGTTCTTGTTGCTCGGTTGGGACCTTGGGGAAAAGAGGAGAGCATATAAAACAAGGAGAGCGAGAGAGCTTCAGCTCTGGGCCAGCTAAGGAAGATGGGCCTTGTGCTGGGGCCCACCATGCCCACTATAGGCCGATGTGGGCCAGCGCATGGGGGTATTCTTGGGAATGAGGGTGTTTGTAGCGGTTTTTGTGGGGGCATTTGGGGGATTATGCCGAGCGAGAGAAAATTTTGTTGATGTGGCATTTATTTATTTTTCTGTATTTATATTTAACTAAAATTTAAAAAATTGTGCATATGTGTGTTAATATTTTATTATTATTTTTTTTTCAAAAATCTAATTCAATGATAATCGCTACGATTGATTTGAATCATAAATTAAAAAATTTATACCAATTCTGTAGGGAGTAGAGATATTTACTGAATCAAACTCTTTTTTCGAATCAAATGCTATCACATTGAACGCGTTTGATGCGGAAATGCTGGACCAAATATCATATTCGCCATTTCGGCACATGCCCGATATTTTTATAATTGATATTTTGTAGCCATTTTGATATATTACCCCTTAAAACTTGTTATATTCACATAAATGGCCCTTCGAATTTCGATAACTGCACATAATTATTTTGCCTAACTATTTTGATTATTTTTGCAAACTGCTTGAATATTAAAGTTGCACTCGAGACTAATCTTAGGGTCTCAAACATGTTCGCCATTTGTTGTCCTCGTACTCGTCGGCTATTTTTTCATTTCTACTAAAATTATAATCAAAATTAAATCTACACGTAAAGCATAATTATAGGACTTGTTTGGTTGTCAAAAAATAAAATAAAAATAATTAAAAATGAGATTAATTTCATCTATTTTTTATGTTTGATTATTTAGAAGTAATTTTTTCAAAAATTAATCTATTTTTTATTACTTTTGATCAAAAAGTAAAAATATATTAAATTTTACTTTCGTATCTTTTTAATTTGAACTAATTTCTGAAAGCAAATTCAATAATGTTTTAAATCATACTAATATTAATAATTTTATGTACAATAATAATATAATTTTTTTAAAAAACTAATTTATAAAAAATTTTAACTAAATAATATTTTTTATTTAATAATTATCTTTTTGAAGTTTATTTTTGTTTAACTAAAGGCGCCAAACAGAAGCGAGTTAAGAGTGCAGGTCGGCATGCGTGGAGCCAGCCCTTCTGTTACACGTGGGCATCTCCCCTTGCATGGTCGAGTATCTGTAGGTAGTTTGAATTGATCCCAAATAGTCAAATTAAATTTTACTCGATTAGTAAGTAAAATATATATATATATTTTTTCTATTCGTTCGATCCAAGAGAAATTTGTAGTTTTTCTTTCAAAATTAGTTTTATAGTAATTTTATAGGCGATAATTAATTATGAGTTTTATGTAATTTTATATAGAGTAATTTCGTAATTTTAATTTTTATTTTTAAAAAACTCAAATCCAGAGTTTGATTAAGTTTAAACTATTTGGTTGTTAGTCAACTCAGAAATGGGATCATTATGGCCCAGTTTATTTTGGGATCAGGATCAGGATCAGCTCGTTTCAGAATTATTTTTTTTTTATAAAATTAATATTTATTATTTTATACTATTATTAAATTAAATTATTATAAAAAATTAAATAGTTTTTTGAGCTTTAAATTATTGAAGCCTTAATTTTAATAAAAAATTATTAGTTTATAAAAATAGTTTACTAGTCTTGACATTGATCTTAACTCCCAACCAAACGACCCTTATATTTTTTAATCCAAAATCAAAATCTGCCTGGAAGAATAGACTTGAAAATTTTGCTTTGGATTAGACTTTGAGCTATGCAGACTGACGACTGAATAGGATCAAGTCCGCATTAAAAAGATTAGAGGATACATTTTATGTATAAACCATGGTTCGACGTTTCGGTCGAAACCGAAACGTTTCGGTCGAAACCGAAACGTTTCGGCCAAACCCGCGCTGAAACCCTAAAAAACGTTTCGGTTTAGGGTTTCGGCGCTGCAGCAGAGAGGGTGGCGGCTGCGGGCGAGTGCGCGCGCGTGCGGGCGAGGGCAGGCGAGGGCGGCTGCGGGCGAGGGCGGGCGAGGGCCATGCACTGCGGGCGATTGCGGGCGAGGGCGGCGTGCTCGGGCGGCCGGCAGGCCGCACGGGGCGGGCATAGGGCGGTCGGGGCAGCCACAGGGCGCGCGGGCCAGCCGCAGGGAGCGCGGAGCGGCTGCAGGGAGCGCAGGTCGTCGGCGGCAAGTGCAGGGCTCCAGCGGCGAGCTCGGCGCGTGCATGGCAAGCGCAGCGCACGTGGGGCGAGCTCAGCGCGCGCGGGGAGACCACAGCGTGCGTGGGGCGAGCTCGGCGTGTGCGGGGCGACCGCAGCACGCGCAGGGCGAGCTGAGTGCGCCGACGGCGAGCTCAGCACGCGCGGGGTGAGCGCAGCACGCCGGCGGCATCCTCAACACACTTGGGCCGACCGCAGCTCGCCCACGGCGCCCACAGCGAGCTGAGGGCTCGAAACCGGCATCTCCGACATGTCAGGCATCCCCGCGCGGCATCTCCGGCATCTCCGGCGAGCTCAGCAGCTCGGCATCTCCGGCAACTCCGCCGGCGAGGGCAGCTCGGCCGGCGAGCGCAGCTCCACCCGCGAGCACAGGTCGGCCAGTGACGATGCTTGCCCCCGTTCTCGATTTAGGGTTTACTGTGCTGGTTAGTTTTATTTAATTAATCACGTTTTATTTAGTTAATGACGGTTTACTGTGCTGCTTTGTTTTTTTTTCCCCCGGGAATCACGGGGAGGTGGCTGTCGGTTGGTCGGTTGGTATTGGCTGATTAAGTACTTTGTTTAATGCCTGTCAATCACGGGTTTCGGCTGTAGGTCTTGTGGCTTATATATACTTAGTGTAAGATGTTTACACTTTGCAGACGATTTCATTTGTGTTCTGCTGTCTTAATGCAAGAGTTTTGTAGATCGGCCAGT
>RXID01015804.1:0-7500 GCA_005019695.1 Trichopus zeylanicus subsp. travancoricus | reverse complement strand
CTGCTGCTGCTACTACTACAACGCTACAACAACTACTTCAACTACTACTACTACTAAAAGTACTACGGCTACCAACATTACGACTACTACCAATACGACCACTACTACTATTGCAACTACCACTACTTCTACAACTGCTACTACTGCAACTACTATTACTTCTACTACTGCTTCTATATCTACTACTACTACTACTACTATAACAACTACAACAACTTCTACTACTACTATTACTAATACTATTACTCCTCCTTCTACTCCTACTACTACTACTACTACTATTGCTACCACTACTACTACTATTACTTCACCAACAACTATTACTACTGCTATTAATACTACATGGACTACTTCTTGTACTACTACTGTTTGTACTACTACTACTACTACTACAACAACAACAACTACTAGTTCTACAACAGCTACTACTACTACTCTAACACTACTGGAACTACCTCTACAAGTACGACCTCAGCTTCTTCTACTTCTAAAACTACTACGACTACTGCTGCTACTAAAATGACTAATACTACAACTGCTACTACTTCTACTACTTCTACTACTGCTACTACTACAGTGACAACTACTATTGCTGTTGCTGCTGCTGCTACTACAAATATGACTATTGCTATTACTTCGACTACTACTTCTACAACCGCTACTACTACTGCTGCTGCTACTACTACTACTTCTACTATTTCAAAAGATCCAATGCTATTACTACTACTGCTACTACTACAATACCATTACTATTGCTACTACGACTATAGCTACTTCTACTCCAACTACTGCTACTACAACTACTGCTCCAACTACTATGACTGATACTACTACTACAACAACTACTGCTGCTACGACTTCTACTACGTCTACTATAGCTACGTCAGCTACTACTACAACAACAACAAGTACTGCTACCACTACAACTATTGCTACTATGACTACTACTACTAATAGTACTATTGTTGCTATTGCTACTACAGTTACTACTAGTGCTACTCCTAATACTTCTACTATAACTAATACTGCAACTACTGCTACAATGGTTGCTGCCACTGCTGCCACAACTAATGCTATAATACTACTACTACTACTACCATAACTTTTTTTGACTACTAATACTACTACTACTACTCCTACTCCTACTACTACTTCTGCTACTACTTATATCACTTCGTATGCTGCAACTACTACTTCCACTACTATAGCTACTAGTACTACTCTCTCCTATGACTACTACTACTACTACTACTATTTCTACAGCTGCTACTACTTATGCTACTACTACTACTACTACTACAACAACAACAACAACCACAACAACAACAACAACAACTACTACTACTACTACTACTACTACTACTACTAGTACTACTATTACTACTACTACTGCTACTAGTGCTACTTCTACTATTACTACCACGACTACTGCTATTGCAACTACTGCTTCTACTATAACAAATAATACTTCTCCTACGACAACTACTACTACAACTTCTTATGCTACTACTAAGACAACTACTACTATGACAACTACTTCTTGTGCTACTACTTCAACTACTTTGCCGACTACTACGACTACTACTACTACTTCACCAATGACTACTTCTACTACTACTATAGCAACTACAACTACTGTTACTACTACTACTATTACTTCTACTACTACTATAGCTACTACTACTACAATTGCGGCTGCTGCTACTGCAACTACTACCATAACTCTTACTGATAGCACTTTTACTACAACTACTCCTACAGCTAGTACTAACACTACTAGTACAACAACTTCGACTATTACGACGATAGCTAGTGCTAGTACTACTATTACTACTACTACTACTACTACTACAACTGCTTCCACCACTATACCTGCTACAACTACTACTACTGCTGCTATTACTACTGCTACTACTACTTGCGCTACTACTACTACCACTGTAATAACTACTACTACTAAAACTATTAGAACAACTACTGCCAAGAATACAACTATGATAACAACTTCTACAACAACAACTACTACTATTACTACCACTAGTAGTACTACTACTACTCCTACTTCCACTACTACTACTACAGTTACTTCGCCAACTACTACTTCTACTACTGCTCCTACTACTTCTACAACTACTACCTCTACTATCACAACTACAACTGCAACTGCTGCTAGTACTACTAGTACTAGTACTACTACTACTACTACTAGCGTCGCACAAACGTAACTAGAACTACTTCTACTATTGCTACAACTTCTAGGACCTCCACTATTGCTACTACAGCTACAACTATAACAACTACTATTGCTACTACTAATACTAATACAACTACTACAACTGCTACTACTGTTGCTACTTCTACTACAGCTACTGCTGCTATGTCAGCTACTACTATGACAACAACTAGTACTATTGTTGCTACTTCTGCTAATACTACTACTACGGCTATTTCTCTAACCATTACTACTTGTGCTACTCCAAATACTACTACTACTACTATGACGACTACTACTCCTACTGCAGTAGCTGCTACTAGTGTTGCTACTACTAATGCAACTACTACTACTACTACCACAACAACTATTGCTACAACTACTGCTTCTACTACCACAACTACTCCTACTACTGCTACTGCTACTACTACTATTACTTTACATACTAGAACTACTACTCCTATTATTTCTACTGCTACTACAACTACTAAGTTACATACCATCACTACTCCTACAACTACAATTGCTATTGTTGTTATTGCTACTGCTACTGATGATACTATTATTGTTGCTACTACTTTTACTGCTACAATGTTACAACTAGTACTAGTACTCCTAATACTACTACTACTACTACTACTACAACCACAACTACTGCAACTACTACTACCACTACTACTACTGCTGCTACTACTACTACTACTATTGCTACTCTTGCTGCTACTAATGCTACTAATGCTGCTCCTGCTGCTACTACTACTACTACTACTACCACCACCACCACCACCACCACCACAACAACAACTACTACTACAACTGCTACAACAACTACTACTACTACCCCTCTTACTACTGCTGCTACTACAAATACTACTACTGCTGCTGCAACAACTGCTTCTACTACTACTAATACTCTTTTCTCACTACTACTGCTACTACAACTACTTCAACAACTACTACTACAACTAGTACTACTCCTATTACTGCTACTACAGCTACTACAGCCACTATTGCTGCTACTACTACTACAACTACTACTTCAACAACTATTGCTGCTACTACAACTATTGATACTACTACTTCTACTACTACTACTACGCCTACTCCTACAACTCAACTTCCCCTACTACTCCTACTACTACTACCACCACCACTACTACTACTACTACAAATACTTCAACTACTGCTACTACTACTACCACTTCTACTGCTAGTACAGCTACTAGTACTATTGCTACTACTACGACTGTTGCTGCCGATACTACTACTTCTACTGCTACTCATTTTGCTCCTACTATTACTACTCCTGCTACTACTACTACCACCACTACTACTAACACTCCCAGTACAATAATGTCTATTGTTACTACTATGTCTAATGCTACTTCTGCTATTACTACTAGTGCTACAGCTACTGCTATTATTACTACTACTGCTAGTGTTACAACTACTATGACAACAACAACAATTACTACTACTTCTGCTACTAATTATTCTCTTGAGACTACTGCTACTACTAATAGAGCTATCGCTCCAACTACTGTAACAACAACTACTGCTACAACAACA
Source organism: Trichopus zeylanicus subsp. travancoricus (assembly GCA_005019695.1). NCBI lineage: Eukaryota > Viridiplantae > Streptophyta > Magnoliopsida > Dioscoreales > Dioscoreaceae > Trichopus > Trichopus zeylanicus. Next base: position 3,719 of record RXID01015804.1, on the reverse strand, counting down.
ATAACTACTACTACTACTACTACTCCAACTACTACTACTACTCTCTCCAACTACTACTACTACTATTGCTACAGCTACTACTACTAGAACTATTTCTACTGCTGCTACTACTCACGGTACTAGTACTAGTACTACTACTACTTCTACTATAACAACAACAACAACTACCACTACTACTAGTACTACTATTATTACTACTACTTCTCCTCCTACTACTACTGCTACTACTACTACTGTTGCTACCACTACTACTACTACTGCTACTACTTCTTCTACTACAACTAATACTACTTCTCCTACAACAACTACTACTATGACTACTACTACAAGTTCACCAACCAATACTTCTAGTGCTACTACTTCTACTACTTCGCCAACTTCTATAATTACTGCCACAACTACAAATGCTAAAACTATTTCTACAGATACTACTACAATAAGTAGTACTACTATTACTGGCACTATAGCTACTACTATTGCTACTGCTACAATGACTATGACTAGTTTGACTGTTACTGCTACTGCTACTACTACTGTTGTTGCTACTATTACTGCTATTACTGCTACTTCTACAACTATTACAGCGACTACAGCTACTACTATTACTTCTCCTGCTACTCCTTTTACTTCTACTGTTACTACTCCTACTACTACTACTAACACTACAAGTACAATAATGTCTATTGTGACTACTACTGCTAGTGCTACTTCTACTATTACTACTACTGCAAGTGTTGCTACTACTATTACAACAACAACAACTACTACTACTACTGCTACTAATTATTATACTGCTACTACTACAACTACTGTAACAACAACTACTGCTACAACTACTACAACAACTACTACAACTACTACTACTCCAGCTACTACTACATCTACTACTACTACTACTGAAACTACTGCTAGCTATACTACTACTGCTGTTGTTGTTGCTACTGCGACAATGCTACTAGTACTAAATCTACTACTACTACAACAGCTACTACATCTACTATTGCTACAACTACAACTGCAACTACAACTAGTGCTATTGCTGCAACAACTACTACCAGGACTAAAACAACTACAACTATTATGACTATTACCGCTACAAGCTCTACTAATACTACAACTACTACAGCTACAATGGCTACAACGTCTATTGCAGCTACTACTGCTATTTTTTCAACTACTACTACATCAAATAGTGCTACTACTTCTGCTGCTGTTGCTGTTGCTACTACTTCTAAGACTACTAATGCTGCTACTACTACTATTGTCACTACAAGTGCCACTCCAAATACTACTACAATTGCTACGACTACTACAAGTACTACTACTATAGCTCTGCTACTGCTGTTGTTGCTACTACTACTAACGCTACTATGACTACAACTACTACTATTACTACCACAACTACTACTACTAGTACTACTACTATTACTAATACTACTACTACATCTCTTACAACTACTAGAATAGCTACTACTATGACTGCTACTACTGCTACGGCTGCTTCTACTTCTACTACTACTTCTACTACTACTACTACTATCCTTGCTATGACTACTTTTACTAGTACAACTACAGCTCCTATTGTTACCATTATAGCTACTACAACTACTATTACTTCAACTACTACTACTACTACTTCTGCTACTACTACTGCTACTACTACTCATACTACTACTACTCCTACTACTGCTACTACTACCACTACTATTACTTTACATACTATAACGACTATTCTTACTACTGCTACTGCTACTATTGCTATTACGTTACACACCATAACTACTACTACTACTACAACTAGTAGTGTTTCTATTGCCATTGCTATTAATACTACTACTGCTGCTGCTGCTACTGTTACTGCTATTAACGTTACTACTAGTACTAGTACTCCTAATACTACTACTACCACCACAACTACTGCTACTACTACTACTACTACCATAACTATTGCTACTACTACTACTACTAGTACTTATGCTACCACTACTATTACTACTCCCACAACAATAACTATTAGTACCACTACTATTACCACTACGACTAATACTACTACTAGTATTGTTACTACTATTGCTGTAACTAGTACTTGTAGTAGTACTACTATTGCTGAGCTACTACAACTGCTACTACTTCTTCAACTACAGTTGCTGCTGCTGTTACCACAACTACTACTACCGCTGCTACTACTGCTTCTGCTACTACCAAAACATATAGTACTACTATTGCTAATGCTACTACTACTACTGCTGCTACTGCTACTGCTATCACTACCACTACTACTGCTGCTACCCCACTACTACTACTATTACATCTACTACTACTAATACCACTATGGCTACTACTACACTACTCCAACAACTTCAAATACTAGCACTGCTACTACACCAACAAGTACTACTATTACTACCTTTAATACTACTACTGCTATTACTATTACTACTACAACTACTCCTTCTGCTACAACTACTACTCCTACTGCTACTTCTACAACTATCATTTGCTGCTGCTGCTGCTACTACTACTATTACTACTACTTCTACTACTCATACTTCTACCGCTACGATTACTACTTCTGCTACTACTGCTACTCCAACTGATACTATAGTACTACTAATACTACTACTACTACTACTACTACTACGACTACTTCTACAACTACTATTACTAGTAAGACTACTACTTCCACTGCTACTATGACTCCTCCTCCTACTACTTCTACAACAACTACTTTTGCTACTGCTACTGCTGCTAGTACTACTACTACTATAACAACGACTACAACTATTATTATTACTACTACTGCTACTACTACTACTACAAGTACTATTGCAATTACGACTATCACCACTACTACTACTACTTCTGTCGCTACAAATACTACACCTACTACCATACCAATTACTACTAATACTACTGTTACTACTAATATTACTACTACTATTGCTACAACTACTTCTAAGACTATTACTACTACTACGACTTCTGCTACTACCACTATTGCGACTACTACTTCTGCTACTACCACAACTACTCCTACTACTCCTGCTATTCCTACAACGACAACTACTACTCTTGCTACTACTACTACTGCTACTACTGCTACTACCCCTACTCCTACACCAACTCCTATTACAACAACTACAATTTCTACTAATACTACAACTACTACTATTTGTACTACCACTGGTACAACTATTGTTTCTATTACGACTCCTACTACTAATAGAACTGGTACGACTACTACTACCACAACAACTACTGCTGTTGTTGATGCTGCGATTGCAACTCCAACTACTACTACTACTACTACTGCTAGTTCTATGACTCCTGCTCCTTCTACTTCTACAACTACCACTACTACTACTCCTTTTGCTGCTGCTGCTACTACAACAACAACAACAACAACAACTACTACTACTACTACTACTACTACTACTACTACTACTACTGCTGCTGCTTCTACTACTACTACTACTATTATAACTACTACTACTGCTACTACTATGACTATTGCTAAAACAACTAATACTACTACTACACCTATTACTACTAACCACTACTGCTACTACTACTACTAATATTGCTACTACTATTGCGAGAAGTACTTCCACTACTATTACTACTACTACTACAACAACAACAACTACTACTCCAACTACTGCTATTACATCAGTTATATCTGCTACTACTGCTACTACCATTACTACTACTATTACTAC
>RXID01015802.1:0-24427 GCA_005019695.1 Trichopus zeylanicus subsp. travancoricus | reverse complement strand
CTGGCCTGATAATCTCTCGTCCTCGTGTTTCCTTTCTCATCAGTTCAAGACACCAAGCATGGTTATAAATAAATGATGTCAACTTTTGGCCCTGCTCAACCACTTTTCTAATATCATGTTCTTTACCCATATCCTTCAGCATTAAGTCAATAGAGTGAGCTGCACAAGGTGTCCAGAAAAGATGTTTTCTTTTTTGCATTAACTTTTTCCCAGCATATACCAGCGGAGCTGCATTATCAGTCACGACTTGTACCACTCTTGATTCCCCAATCTCCTCAATGACACTATCAATCAGCTGATATAAGAAATTACCAGTCTTCGACTCCCCTGTTGTGTCAACTGACTTGAGGAAAACGGTCCCTTCAGGATAATATACTAAAAAATTTATCAAATCTTTACTGTTTTGTGTCTTCCATCCATCACACATCAAGGTACACCCAAATTCATCCCAATATTTATGGAAGGTCTGGATAAATGCATTCATCTCTTCAATTTCAAGATTCAGATACTTTTCAGAAATTTCACGAGAACTTGGTGGAGGAACTCCTGGGCCAACCTCTTGAGCGGCACGTATCATTCCATGATAGTAACCGCCATCTGCTAAATGAAATGGAACATGGTTGTAGAAAAAAAATTTCGATACTGCCCTACCGAACCACTGTTTTGCCTTTCGAAAACCAGTTGATGCTGTTCTTAAATTTATTTGAGTATCATCTCTTGGTTTCAGTAGAAATGGGTCAATTGGAGAAATATTTATAGATCCGATGTCAGGAAGTTGAAAATCTCCTCTTACTCCTGAAGGGGCAGGTGTGCGTCGCTGTGTACGTGGCTCTCTGAAACTAGTAGTTTGATGATCCCGAATTGTGCCGGAAGTGCCAGCACCACCTCGAGTTTCCTCGTACAATCTTCGACTTTCGCGAAGAACTTCCTGAACCTCAGAATCATCATCTTCTTCATCAAAAATTTGCCGGGGATCTGGATTAGGGAGGTTGAGAAGTTCATGCTCAAAACGTGATTTTTTGGCCTTCTGCTTTCTTCTATTTTCTCTGCCGGTTTGGACTATTGCCCGAAATGTTTGTCTCACTTCATTCGGGACTTTGTCGCATGGCCGAACTGAGCCGGTGACTCCTCCTAAATGCTCTTTCAATCTTGTAATTCCAGAACTAAGCACACGACCACACCATTTGCAACAAACTGTACGATTTTCTGTATTCACTGATTCACAGTGTTGCCATGCAATATCTTCATCGCGAGGCGTGTTTTGCCTTGGAGCCATATGCAATACAGTAGTAGCAGTGACAGAAGAAAATTTACCTATGATTAATGAAAAAACTCTATTTTCACAATACGTAATTTAAGAAATTATTCAAAAATAACTAATATACACAACAATAAATTACTTTATATTTAGGATTTAAGTTTTAGGGTTTACGATTTACTAACCTATTTCTTGATTTATTATCTAATTTTCACGTTAATTTAATCCATAATACGTAATACATAATTTAATACGTAAATTAATACATAGTACGTAATTTAATATATAATTTAATATTTAATATATAATGTACGGCGTAATAGATAATTTAATACATATTAGATAATGTAATACAAAATTGAATACAAATTACAAAATTTACTATTTAATACATAATTTAATATGCAATATATAATTTAATACATAATACATAATTTTATATGTAATAAATACGACATAATTTAATACATAATTTTATAGCAAAATTAATACATAATACATAATATATAATTTAATACGTAATACATACTACAAAATTTAATACATATTTTATTATATAATTTAATACGAAATAAATATTTTAATACAAAATACGTAATTTAATACACAATATATTATTTATTTCATAAATTCAATACACAACTTAATACATACTACATAATTGAATATATATTCTAATACAAAATATGTAATTGAATACATAATTTAATCCATACATTAATATTTTTTTAATATATTTTAATACGAAAATACATGTAATTTAATACATAATTAAAATAATTTACTAATTTAATAATTTAATAATTTCATAATTTAATACGTAATTTACATAATTTAATAATTTACTATTTTGTCATATACTTAATTTAATATTTTACTATGTAACTTTAATAATTTAATAATTTAATAATTTAATACGTATTTTAAGCAGCAAATCTAACTTAATTTTGGATAATTAATCATATCACTGTTTCAATTAAGTATATACATAATGCGCATAATGCAAATTGAGCAAATCCATAGAAACAAATAATTTAATCTTCCTGTTTCAGTTCAATTCTCAAGTCTCAACATACAGTTCAATTCTCAAGTCTCAACATATATACTATATCTGATACATCAAGTAGAACAAACAAAAAGAAAAAATTATGATACATCAATTTATGATAACAGAAAATTTCATACCTCTGCAACTGAAATTGGCGATTTACAGCAGAACACAAATGAAATCGTCTGCTCTTACAGACTTACATTAAGTATATATAAGCCCCTGACCCAGCCGAAACCCGTGATTCACGGGCATTAATCAAAGCTAATTAACGTGATTCACGGCCAAATCACAGTTAATCAGCCCATATCAACCGACCAACCGACCAACCGACCAACACCTCCCCGTGATTCCCGGGAAAAAAAAGCAAAAGCAGCACAGTAAACTGTGATTAACTTAATTAAACGTGATTAATTAAATAAAACTAACCAGTTAAATCCTAAACCGAACTGCGCTCGCGGGGGCAACGATCATCGCCGGCCGACCTGCGCTCGAGGGGGGAGCTGCGCTCAGCGGCCGAGCTGCCCTCGCCGGCGGAGCTGCCGGAGATGCCGGGCTGTTGAGCTCGCCGGAAATGCCGGAGATGCCGTGCGGGGATGCCGAAGATGCGGGAGATGCCGGTTTCGAGCCCTGACCTCGCCATGGGCGCCGTGGGTGAGCTGCGGTCGGCCCAAGTGCGCTGAGGATGCCGCCGGCGTGCTGAGCTCGCCCCACGCGCGCTGCGCTCGCCATGCACGCGCCGAGCTCGCCATGCACGCGCCCTGCGCTCGCCACCGACGGCCTGCACTCCCTGCGTCCGGCCCGCGAGGCCTGCGGCTGCCCCGACCGCCCTGTGCCCGCCCCGACCGTGCTGAGCTCGCCGCCGGCGCACTCAGCTCGCCCTGCGTGCGCTGCGGTCGCCGCACACGCTGAGCTAGCCCCGTGCACGCTGCGGTCTCCGCGAGCGCGCTGAGCTCGCCCCACGCGCGCTGCGCTCGCCATGCACGCGCCGAGCTCGCCATGCACGCGCCCTGCGCTCGCCGCCGACGGCCTGCGCTCCCTGCAACGGCTCCGCGCTCCCTGCGGCTGCCCCGACCGCCCTGTGCCCTCCCCGCGCGGCCTGCCGGCCGCCCGAGCACGCCGCCCTCGCCCGCAGTCACCCGCAGTGCCCGCCCTCGCCCGCAGTCGCACGCAGCCGCCCTCGCCCGCCCTCGCCCGCAGTCGCCTGCAGCCGCCCCGAGCTCGCCGCCCTCGCCCGCCCTCGCCCGCGGTCGGCCGCGGTCGCCCGTAGCCGCCCTCGCCCTCGCCCGCATGCCCCCGCCCGCGCCCGCCCGCGCCTGCGGCCGCCACGCTGTCTGCTGCGACGACGAAACCCTAAACCGAAACGATAAATATCGTTTCGGCGCGGGTTCGGCCGAAACCGAAACGTTTCGGCCGAAACGCCGAACCATGCTTAATGCTATGCAGACTATACCAAAGAGAAGGTGTAGCTACTCATTTTATGTGTAAGCTTCTACAAAGATAGTTTGACTGAGAGGAGAAGTTAGCTTGGATCCAAAACACACAAAACCAAAATCTAATTCTTAGGATATGAACTATCATATCTTGATAGAAGCCTTAGTCATAACTGAAACTCTAGTGAAGAAATGAGTATAAAGGCACTTCGAGAATAGTTGAAACAACAAGAAAAAGAGAAGGGTGAAGCTCAAAAGAAGTCCATGGAATTGATAAAGATGATATTACAAATGAAATAAAAGCTCGACAAGTTAGAACGATTGCAATAATCATCTCAGGAAGTTGCAAGGGCAGCAAAAAACACATCTCCTACAAAAGAAATCCATAAAGATGTGGGCCGTCATAAGTACCTCCTCCAGCAACAAGAGATACCTAATCACCAATCTCAAGGATTCCTAGTAATATATAGTTACCAGCATACATACAATGATACAGGGAGAATAAATAATGCAGACAAGTCATACTTGAGTCATTATGACTAAGTATCACATTCTAAGGGGTATACAATACCTAAATTTAAATAATTTAATGGTATTGGTAACTCGAAGCAACACATAACTCATTTTATGACATTATGTGGGGATTCAAGTAATAACTATTCACTGTTACTCTGCTAATTCTTAGCAAGCCTAAATGGAGTAGCATTTGAATGATACGCCAGTTTACAATTAGAATTCATATAAATCTAATCACAAATAAGGGAAGTCTTTCGGATTAGGTTTGGAGGCATTAGCAATAAGATAACCATTATAGACCTTGTCTTGATACCAAAGCATTATAATGAATCAATGTCAAATTACATAACATGATGGAGAAACCTCAATATCAGATGTGGATAATTCATAAGACAATTCGAGTTTGAAAAATCTAGTCATTGATAATAAGGAGGGATTAGATAATATCCTAACTAAGTGCCTCCTCCATTCACACTTTCCAAGACTTTATTATATAGGTCAAAAAATTGGAGAGGATCGATTCAACAGCCTTAACTAGTTTGTAGAATATTAAACAAAAAAAGAATAAGGCAAAATAAGAAGAGCCTTCTAAAAATGTAAGAAATAAATTCACAATAAATGAATAAAAGAATCCTATAAACCCCACCACAAGTGAATTACCAACTCTTGGGGAAGATGAAGAGGTACAACCATCCAACACCCTCCAATAAAGGCTCAAAAAGAAGTATTCTTTCTAAAAAGAAAGAGTAGGCAAAATATTTTAAGATGTCATGAAATTAGACATCCAATTATCGGAATGCAAAAGGCCAAACAAAGCAAACAAAAAGGAACATCCAAACTATTAGTTTTACCATAGAGTTTTAAGTCATACTGTTAAATACTGCTATGTGTTCAAAGACTGGATCAAAAAGTAGTATCAAGAGGACAAGTTAACTCTCTCGAAATTAGTATTATTTAAGACACTCACTAAATACATCAATCATATTACTATGTTCAAAGTACATGAATCACTTACTGGACTCCTTTTCAGGAAAGAAGAATAACATACACCTAAATAAGAGCACTTGTGGGAGATCTACATCTCTAAAAGGCTAAAGAAGATGATAAAGAGGATGGCTAAAAACTCAAAAAATTATGGAATGTTTTAGGGAAAGCTCTATCAGAATAAGCTTCCCCACTTATTCAAAGCAAGAAGAAGAAGAAGAAGAAGAAGAAGAAGCTCGTCTAAACTAGAGGAATACACAGTCAATAAATCAGCCATCCAGAAGTACATTGATGCCTTGAAAAAATATATCCAAGGAGAAAAAAGCTAAGTAACTCTTGCAAAGTTCCTTCTCGATGAACTCAAAGCATTACTCAAAGACCCTAACTTCGAGAATGGAGGAACCCCAATGGAAATGTGTGTTACCATTACCACTTTTGAAAGCTCATAGCTGAACCAATGACAGGAGTCATCTCATGATCCTAATAATAATGAGGTTTAGAGCACAAGGCGGGAAGAAGCAAGTAAATTCTTTGAACCCATCACTTATGAAATGAAGATCCCCACAAGTCTTCCAGCGGATTGCCACCAAGATGACTATGTCAAAAGTTGGTTCATCTATGAATACAACTATGGCATGATCAAGATACAACTAAGTATTATAAAGGATCTAGCTAAAACTAATATGAAGCATGCCATGGCACAAATGCAAGTGATAGATGAACGTATGCAAGTCATGACTGCCCACATAGAGAGCATGTCAAATGTAACTACAATGCTCCATGAAGGGATCGTAAAGATAGAGAGAATGGTAGATGAAAAGGCCAAAGCACACAAAACGCCTTACATAAATGGCATAAAACCACCTACAGAAAGCTTTTTTTCGTATGATAACTCATGCAAGTACCGCAAATGCTGATAATTGGCAGGATGGATTAGCACTGAATAACTTGACGACAAATAATCGACCCATTAGGTTTGGTAAAGTTTTAGTCCTAAAGCCTGTGGAAGAATGCCCTTTACCAACTTTAGAGGAGCTATATATACAAGACACAGACAATGAGTTTGACTTTGTATCAGAACAACTCTATGATTACTTTGGAAGGCCCTACACTAGTAAGCACTAGAATAAAAAGCAGGTATTTTGGGAAAGAATCAAACAAGCTAATGCCAGAGCTATTAGCCAATATGGCAACCTTTGAGGGAGGAAATAGATTTTCAAATGCTAAATTAAGTTTTCATTAAGAGTATAATGAACTCAAAATTACTTCAAGCCAAGTAGATAATTAAAATTCAAATAGAATTACTAAGACAATTAAAGTATAACAAAATGATTAATCTATAATTAAATATAAAATACTTTTCAATCAATATCAAATCAAGTGCATAAGGTAAAAAGGAAAGTAGAAAGAGTATGAACTAATATACGTGGTTCAAAGACCAACCACTCCTACTCCATGATCCTTATCTCAATTCTAAAGACTTAAACTCATCACTAGAGTTGTCGTGTCATTAGGATGAAGTCACACCCTTACAAACTCCACACTGGAGTATCACTCCCCATTAGAGCCAATCGACCACTCCTTACAACCTGAGCAGTTAACACTCTCACCACTTTTCTAAAACCTAGGGGGGCACTTCTCTCCTAACAATCTAGAAGAGTTAGAATGATAAAAAAATGAGAAATAAAAATAAAAATACTCAATAAGAGTCATTCATTCAAGTACAAGAGCTTTTTAAAATTTAAAGGTTAATGCCTATTTGAGCTCTTGTTGATGACTAGAAGGCTTTGAGAGAGGGATCTTGCTCTAAGAATATGAAAACTTTCTCATTGAGAAAAAAAGTCTCAAGCTTTTTAAATACTTGTTTAAGAGAGCATTAGCCATTAAGCTATACTCTGCCGAGTTCAAGCGTCTGAACTATAAAGGTTTGGGCATCCGAAGCATCCCAATAATTAAAATTGAACTAGCCATTACAAATAATGTCATAGATTTGGATGTCCACTCATCAGGTTCAAATGCCTATTGCTACAGTGTCGGGAGTCCGAATAGTACATCGGACATCTAAATACTAAATAAGAAAAATCCAGAAGTTACATTTTCTGAATATGTGGGCATCCAATCCTGAGGTTTGGACGTTCAAAGAAGTCAATAAAATAGAAGTTTTTCTACTAAATTTGGGCGTCCGATCATGAAAGTTTGGGCATCGAAAGTTAATAAAAAACTACTATTTTATAATAACTTCAGTCTCTTAGTTTGACATCTTCTGATACTTATCTAAGATAAAATACTAGGCCAGTGAAAGCATTTCAAGATGAGTTTGAGTGCTAAATAAAAGCTCAAATAAACTAACTATTAAATCCTTGACTCAATACAAAATAAATAAAATTCATCTTAATCTTCAAGCTTCATCTTCAATATATCATCTCCTTTATCTTCAAGTCATTATCTTGAGACTCAATGCTTCTTGATATTGAATGATTATTGATAATCTTGAAACTTGCCATCATTAAAAAAATATGTTAAATCTTAGTTTGATCATCATCAAAATCCAAAGAGTAATAATTTTTTTTTAATGATGACAAAGTATGCATAGAAAATAAGCATGCTATACGATATATGCATATAAGGGTAATTTGACATGCTTTTAACTATAAAGTTCAACTAATAATAAATTTAACCTATTTCACAATTACATGCATATTATTTTCCTCTTTTGACATCATCAAAAGAGTAACTCTCCTTAAATGAGTGCATTATAAAGAACATAGAATAAGGAGAAACAATAGCAAAGATTCAAGTTTATCATTTATAATATAATGCATCAAAAGATATAAGAAGTTTATGAATGAGAAAAATATTATATATCAACTTGCCTCAAAATTAGTGTATCAAAATCCAAAATGATTTGACATATGAGGTAATAAAAGCTCCCCTTTAATATATACATAGATGGATTAAAAAATATTTAAACATTACATACATGCCCCCCTATTTATGATACATAAATCCTTAACTAAAATAATTCCAAGGGCTATGCCCAAAACAATGCACAATCTCTAAGAGATAACAAAGTTTAAACATAAGAGAAGGATTGCATGGAAAGAGAAACATTAAAACTAGAAGAGTTTAAAATTACCCCACATAGTTATGTAACTTTTGAAGTATGTTTGAATTTCATTCATATGAATCTCCTCTTTATTTTTTATAAAATACAATATGACTATATTTCCACAAGAGATTAGTAAAATGTGATCAATTATGGACATAAAGAGTTATCACAAGTGAGATTAACACAAGAGAATATGAAGCAAATAAAATAAAAAACTCAACTTAAAATAGCATAGCTAAAGGATGTCTAAAAGATAAAAATTATTGAAAATAGATGTCACCCCTAACTAACAAGAATAACTTCAAGAGCGATAGAAACAAAAATCTTTTTAAAAAAAGACTATTTAAAGAAAAAAAAGAAAATCAAAGGTTGCCAAGAAAATTGATACTCAAATGTGTTAATCCAAAAGCATGAGCATGAGACTTTGATACTAATTATTGACCAATATGGCAAATTTTTAGGGAGAAAATAGGTTTTCAAATACCAAAATAACTTTTTATTAAGAGCACAATGAACTCAAAAATATTTCAAGCCAAGTAGATGATCAAAACTGAAATAGAATTACTAAGACAATTAAAGTATAAGAGAATGATCAATCTATAACCAAATATAAGACACTTTTCAATCAATATCAAATCAAGTGCATAAGGTAAAAAGAAAAGTAGAAAGAGTGCTAACCGAAATATATGATTTAAAGACCAACCACTCCCACTCCACGGCCCTTGTCTCACCCTGAGAACTTAAACTTATCACTAGAGTTGTTGTTTTGTTAGGATAAAGCCATGCTCTTATAAATTTCACACCAGAGTGTCGCTATCTATTGGATCCAATTGACCACTCCTCATAACATGAGGAGTAAATACTCTTATCACTCTCCTAAAATCTAGAAGAGCACTTCTCTCCTAATAACATAGGATAGTTACAATGATAAAGAATAAAAACAAAAATAAAAATACTCAACAAGAGTCTCTGAACATTCAAGTATAAGGGCATTGAGGATTTGAAGAAAAATGCCTATTTGCGCTCTTGTTGATAGCTAGAAGGCTTTGGGAGGGAGATCTTGCTTTAAGAATATAAAAACTCCCTCACTAAGCAAAAAAATCCCAAATCTTTTAAATACTCATTGGAGAGAGCATTAGCCGTTAAGCTATGCTCAGCTGAGTTCGAACGTCTGAACTATAAAGGTTCGAGCATCTGAAGTATTCTAATGGTCAAAATTAAACTAGTCGTTATAAATAATATCACAAGTTTGGACATTCACTCATCAAATTCGGACACCCACTACTCTAGTTTCGAGCATTCGACTACTACATTGATCAGCAGAATTTTGAACAAGAAAAATTTAGAAGTTGTAGTTTCTAAATATTCAGACGTCTAAAGTTAATAGAAAACTATTATTTTACTGCAACTTCAATCTCCTAGGTTGACATCTTCTCATAACTTATCTTGAATAAAATGCTAGGCCAGTAAAGACATTCCAAGATAAATTTAAGTGATAAATAAAAACTCAAATATGCTAACTATCAAATCCTTGAATCAACACAAAATAAATAAAAATTCTAAACCTATGAGCCTTAAAGTTGATCTAACATCTTGAGCATACTTTGAGTTTTTACCTTGGTCTTCAAGCTTCATCTTCAAGATATCATTTTCTTTATCTTCAAGTTATCATCTTCATCATCCAATGGACTTTATCTTGAGACTTAATGCTTCTTAAGCTTGAATGATCATTGATAATCTTGAAACTTGTTATCACTAAAAAAACTTGTTAAATTCTAGTTTGATCATCATCAAAATTTAAAGGGCAACATGAGTCTATCTGACTCCTGCGTCAAGCCAATCCAAACACCCACAAAAAAAGATGAATCAAATACAAAATTCTAAAGAAGGTCTTGAAAATCGATGAAGTAGAAGGATTCATCCAAATAATTTTTGAATATCTCTCAACTAAGAAGCCCTATGAGCCTAATTCTAATATTGAGTGGGATGATTATCGGTTAACCACATCCTCTGAAGGCACCTAGAAAGCCATTAACTAGGGGCAAGGATATACTATCTCCTTGCATATAATCAACCTTGGTAGTGACTCTGAAAAGAAGCCCAATTGGTCCCAATATGCTAGAAGCCAACAAAGAAAAGTGCATCAAGTACAACTTAGAAGCATTAAAATCCTACTCTCTAGGCAAGTCCCAATGCTAAGGGACAAAAATATATTTAAGGACAAAGACAAAGAAAAGAAAATCCAAATAAATGAAGATGCAAAAACTTTGCAAATTGAACCTATATCTAAAAAAATCGAGTAAAATATAGTTGCTCATCTCAATAAAATCTCTACTATGCTGAGTGTGTTTGATGTCCTAATAATATCATAAGAACTTAAAAATATGTTGGGTACATATTTTGCAAAATCCAATTGAGTATCAGGTATACTTCACTGAAAAAACATAAAGAAGTCACTATAAGCTCATCAAACTCCTACTATTGCTTTCACAAATGATGATTTACTATCAAGGATGATAGTCCACAGCATGCCACTCTATGTCATTGGCAACTATGATGGGATTAAGATCACTCGCATCCTAATAGATCCAGACCCCTCAATCAATTTGATGACCCTCCATACTTTATAGGCTTAATTTTGGATGCGTGCCACTTATCGTCTAAAATTATAACTATCTAAGAGTTTAATCAAAATAGTCAAAAAGCTCTTAGGGCCATAACAATACACCTGAACATAAGCAAATTAATGACCAAAGCTAAGTTCTATACAATCGATACAGATGCATCATACAAGGTATTATTAAGTAGGGCATGGTCACATAGGAGGCCATGACTATATAAAAATAAAGTAGTATTGTCAATCTTACATCAATGCCTCAAATATTTTGAAAATGGTAAAGAATGTCAAATTAATGGGGATGTACATTCTTTTGATGTCTATGAAGTACACTATAACGATGCGAAACATTATCAAAGATCACATACTCATAAAGGATTTGCTTCCATTACTCAATTAAAAAATTTGCTATTTTAATCTTAAGCCCGCCTCATCTAGGGAGTGATTTAAAATATTCAAATAAGGAAGTCTTAGAATCCTGCTTAGGCAACTACTCTTTGGATAAAGGTAACAATAGAGGTATAAAAGAAATCATCCTCCTCATTATGAAAATCTTAGAGGCTTACTTAAGCCGTTAGATAAGCTAAACATTAATACTATATAGGAATTAATAATCTTTTATATTCCTCCATGATAGAAGGGAAAAAAAGGAGATATTATATTCTACAAGGCGATTCCCTATATCCCAAGCATGTATGAAATTCTAAAAATTGAAGATCTAGAAGATGATAGTAACTATTAATCAGTAGTCATACCCAAATATTTTTCAAATAAACTTTGTCAAATGATCAAAAAATTTAATTATATACTTCAACAAACAAAAAAATAAAGTCATTTCTTCAAAAATCTATGGGATCCACTCTAGGAGCATGCTTATATTCTTGAGAGAGAAAATAAGAATTCCAAGGAATTAGGTTATATCACTCCAAGTATCTACAAATGCCATATGGTTACCATTGGATCTCCATTTAATAAGGAAAATCAAACACCCTCAGTGCCTTTTGATAAATAAATTATATGCATTAAACCAACCATGGGCTTTCAAACACTTTAAGAAGATGAAGTCCATAATAAAACCCTATTGAAACCCCAAGACAAGAGGCATGATGTAACCAAAATGCCTTTAGTGCTAGAGGGAGAACCTTTGCCAAATTCTATTCAACATAACATTTCACTTAGTGAAGGGGAGATCCTTAAACCAAAAGAAGCCCCACCTGAACTTAAATATAGAAGGATTATCCACAATCAATGAACTAATGAAAATCAACTTGGGCTCAAAATAGAACCCCAAGCTGACTGTTATTAACACACAACTTTCGGAGAAAAGTTGAGCCTAACTCAAAGCAGTGCTCAAAGAATATATCAACTATTTTGCATAAAGCTATAGGAAAATGACTGGACTAGATCTTGAAGTTACAATCCATAAGTTGGCTATCAATCCTGAGACTTTACCTATCAAACAAGCACCTAGGAAGATCATACTTGACCTAGAGTAAAAAGTGATAGAAGAGATAAAAAAAATAGATTAAAGCAAGATCCATCGGAGAAGAGAAATACCCACATCGGGTATCAAACATTGTGCCAATTAAAAAGAAGAATGGCCAAATCCACATTTATGTGGACTATAGAGACTTAAATGAAACATATCCAAAAGATGACTTTCCGTTACTAATTATGAAAATTATGATTGATAACATGACATACTTCAAAATATTTTCCTTTATAAATGGATTTTCAGGATATAACTAAATCAAGATGGATCTTGATGATAAAAAAAGTGCAACCATTTGCACTTAGATTGGCATTTACTACTATAAGGTAATACCTTTTAACCTTAAAAATGGGGATGCCACTTATCAAAGGGTCATGACCTGACTCTTTGATGACCTCATACACTTGCTGGTAGAGTATTATGTGAATGATTTGGTGGTTAAAACTAAGCCCAAAGACAATCACATCCAAAATCTAAGGGTGATTTTTTACTACTTTTGAAAATATAACATAAAGATAAAACTTATAAAATATGCCTTTGGGGTATCATTGGGCAAATTTTTTAGCTACTTTGTCAGCCACTGAGGGGTTAAAATTGATTGACCTAAGATCAAAGATATCTTAGATATGCCACCACTTAATAATTTAAAATAATTAATGTCATTCGAAGCCCAACTTGCATATATAAAAAAAATCATTTTAAACTTCTTTGGAAAAATGCAAACTCTCCTCTAAATTAATGAAAAAGGATGCCCCATTTAATGAAAATCAAGAATTCCAATAAACCTTTGAAGAGATTAAGTAATATTTCTTAAAGCCACCAGTCTTGGCAGTACTTGTACCTGATAAGCCCTTAATCCTTTATACGGTTGCAATGAAAGGTTTTCTAGGGCACTTCTTGCCCAAAATAATAAAGAGATAAAAGCATTTAAGTGGAATGTTAGAGCAGAGGATAATTAGTCTTCTATCAAAAAGAATTGTCTAGCACTTATATTTGCAATTAAAAATCTAATGCATTATTTGCTTTCTCATCAGGTCATTTAATATCAAGGGTTGATCTCATAGAATGCTTAATAACCAGACCCATATTCACCAGAAGGCTAGAGAAATGGGTCTTATCTCTCATGGAGTATGATATTAAGTTCACTCTCCAAAAGGCAGTTAAAGAATAAGCCTTTGCTGATTTTCTCATAGCTTACCTGGTGCCAAACAACTCTCTACTAAGTTGCAAGATCGTTGATGAAAAAAATACTTTTTGTAAAAGAAGGAAACCTTATTGAAAGTTATATTTTGATGGAACATCATCCATTAAATTGATAATCAGACTGAAGTATTCATAAATTAAAATAGACATTGGACTCATATTTATCATCCCAAACAAAGGCATTTTAGAATATTTCTACTCCCTCTTAAAATTATATTCAAATAATAAAGCAGAATATGAAGTCCTAATCATAGGCTTTAAATGATCCTTAATTTGAGAATCTCATGTCTATATATCTTTGGTGATTTACAGTTGGTCTTCAGCTAAATTGAAGGTGAATTCAAAGTTCATAAATTCAAGCTACTCAAATACTATAAAAAAGCTCGGGAAGTCAAGGGACAAATCTCACATGTCCAATTAATTAAAGTTTCTTGATTCGTAAATGTAGAAATGACTCCTTAGCCAAGCTAGTTAAGACATTAGTTGACCTTGATCAAAGAGAAATTATAATTATAGTCTATAGCAATAAGTGATAAGTTTAATATTCAACATAAAGCATGAGAAGGTTGAATCTAAAGTGATATAAGATATAAAAAATTAAAGAATATCGTTCATTGGCTATCTTCAAAATGGTAAACTCTCAGAAAATAAATTGGCTTGAATGTAACTCTAGAAGAGAGACGCATATTTCCTACTCATCAACGACGCCCTTTATAGGAGGTCTTTTGTCAACTACTTCTACATTGTATTTAGGTAAAGAGGCAAAGAAAGTTATATATGAAGTATACTCAAGTGTTCATAGAGCTTATCAATTAAGTGAGAGACTACATCAAAGAACAAAAAGGTATCATCTATATCAAATTCATAGTAACTTCATTCATTAACATCCAAACTCTCTCTATTCGATGATATCATTATGGCAATTTGAAATATGAGAGCATCGATGTTATTGGTCTAATTGAGCCATCTTCTTCTAAAGATTATTGTTTTATATTAGCAATAACCTATTATTTCTTTCAGTGGGTAGAGATGATCCCATTAAAATAGGTAAAAGCTGATACCATCATTCATCTCTTTGGAAAATATTTTAGACTGATTTGATGTTCATTGAAGGATTATTTTCAATGGGTCATCCTTTAAAAACTTCAAAATAGGATGATATGCACATCATCACAAAATAGACTAAAGGTATTCATCTATTTATAATGCAAGGGTAAATAGTTCTACCTAGACATTCAACAAAACCCTTTCAAAAATACTAAAGAAAGGCATTACCAGAAACATAAAAGACTTGTATCAAAATTTTTTTGAAATACTGTAGACTTATCACACCGCATATCAAACTCCTACCCAATTAATACCATATGTACTGGTATTTGGGACCAAGGCAATCCTACCATTAGAGGTATAATTTTTCTCTTTGAGGATTGCATTGCAAGATGAAATCCCAAAAGAAGATATAAAGTTGACTTTTGCCTACATGAGTTGGATTCCTTGAACGAACAAGACTTGCAGTTTAGTAGAATTTGAAAATATATCAAGCATAAATATTTAGGACCTACAATAAGATAGCTCGGTTTATGTTTTTCCAAAAGGGAGAAATGATGTTGTTATTAAGAAGACCTATAATCTTAAATTAGAGTAAGAAAGGTAAATTTAAACCTAACTGGAAAGACCCTTATATCATCAAAGGGGTATTTAAAGGGGATCCTATTAGTTGATTGATGACAAAGGGGAAAGACCTATGCCATCAATCAATGTCCTTTTTCAAAAGACATATTACACATAAGCCTCTAGGGGCAAAAAAAAGTGTGTTTTGTTAATGACAAAATTTATGGCTTTCGACTTTCTCAATAAATGACCAGTCTAGTATGTGCCCCACGCTTCTCAAGGCAAAACACAAACATAAAACCCTAAGTGAAAAGACAAGTCTAGTACACTTACATATCACAAATTAAGTCCACTTTCACATAGCAATTTAAGTCCAATATTATGTGGCAAATCAAACTTAACTTTTACGTGGTAAAAATAATCCCTTTCACGTGGCAAATTAAATTTATTCTTACATGACAAGCCAAATTTAGCTTACATAATAAATTGAAATCTTCTCATTGAGAAAACACATTTCCTTTCATATGTCACTGAGGCATCAAAGAGGGAAACAAGTGATAACACAGAGTATTGATGTGGGGGCTATAAACTTAAAGGTTATTTGCACCCTCTCCTCTTGTTAGAAACTCGAGAAGAGGATATGAAGGGAGCAATTTGTTTATGTAGTTTTTTATATTTTATAAATTTTACAAAAAGATCCTCAATGTTATAATTTTATGAATCAATCTTTGAGTCATTAAAAATTTGACAAAATCCCCCTCCTTTATTTTGTGATTTTGCAAAGTGACACAAAAGTTCAATCCCTACATAATATCATTAAATGGGATACAAATATGAGTCACATTCACAGAATCATTAAAATAAGAAATAAATTACAATCACACAAATTAATTAGCAATTTTAATTTTGAATTTGAATCAATCAATGATTCGATTTTAAATCCTCTCAACTCTATAAAGACCTAAGAAATCAAACAAAGGGGGATCAGAAAATTGGAGACAGAGAGGTTAGAAGAGATCAAATAAAAAAGGAGTTGAGATGGAAGACCAAAAGGAAGAAAAAAATAAATAAATTCTTATATTTTTGGTTTTCTGCTTTTCTCCTCGACTTCCCTTTTCTCCTTTATTGCTCTTTGTGAGGTCCTTTTCACTGCCCCATGCTGCCACCCGCTTGTTGCAAGTCCCTACAACCTCGGCTTGCCTCCACATAGCTCCTACGGTGGCCTTGCATGCCATTTTCCTTGCGTGCTGCTCGTGCGAGACCCCAATCATTTCTAATGGTCTCTAGTCCATAGACACCTATAGGTGGCTCTCTAAACAAGCATGCAGCTACCTAGCTGCTCATCAATAGCATCTACTATCCATGTGTGCCTTGGCCAAAGGCTACATCACTCCTGATCAGTGCTATGTCAAAGTCTCCATGCAGCCAAAACTAGTCTCAGCTTGTTTGCACCCTAGGCTACTACCTACACCCCATCACTTATGGCCCACTGCCATAGTCTGCCTTGCATTGCCATCCTATTGTCAATCACCATCGGGAGGCTCTGTATCACCATGAGGTGATAGAGCTACCACTACAACTGCCTTCAATGAAGTCCCTATGGTGGCCTTCACCATGTTATCGCTCCACCCACATGTGCCATTGCCAAAGGCCAAGCTACCTATCACTCCAACCCGGCCTGTACCACCTTGACTACATCTCACTAGACCCCTCCTTCTTCCACATCATGTTGTTGTCATCTTGTGTGCCTTCGGTTGTGTCCCTATCAGATCCCAAACAGCCATACTCCAATTCTACCCCTTGCCTCTGTCCATCGCCTTGTGCTAGCATGGACACACTACCATGGGCTTGTTGTCATTACTCATCGCCTATGGGAGTCAGATCTAGCCAAATCTAGCTGTTTCCAATTAAGAAGAGGAGGAAGAAGAAGAAAGGAGGGGGGCTTAGCAATGGATGCGAGTGAAGAAGGAGAAGAAGGGGGGAAAAAAGTTGTTGTGAAAAAAAAGGAAAAAAAGAGAAAAAAGAGAAAAAAAAATATTTTCTTCTTATCTTGATTTGTGTATCTCTATCATCTGAATTAATATTAGTTTATGTGCTCATCCGAAAGTCATTTGACCTACGATCAGTATGTGGGTTCACTCAAAAGTCTTTCAATCTAGTGCCAGCTTACAAGCTTACTCGAATATCATTCAACCTAGGGCAAACCTGCAAGCTAATTTGAAAATTATTCGATTTTGGGCTAGCATGCGAGTTTGCTCAAACGTCATTTGACTTAGGGCTAGCTTGTAGACTTGCTTGAATATAATTCAATCTAGGACTAGTCTGTGAGCTCATTTGAAGGTCAATCAACTCAAAATCAGCCTACGAGTTCACCTAAAAGTTAAAATAAATTAGGGTTAGTTTGTGAGCTCACCCAAAAGTCACTTGATCCAAGGGCATTCCAAGGACTCTCAAATTAATCAAACTAAATTGATTAATGTAAATTTATCAAAATAATTGACTTAATCAAATTAGAATTAAGCTAATTTGGCTAAGTTAAATAAATTGATTAAGTCAAACCAAATAAACTATTAAATGGACCTAAATATGATTAAATAAAATTAATGGATCAAATTTGAAATTAAACTAGACCTGAAGCAGTCAAAGTCAAGCTAAATCAAATCGATTCAACCCAAATCAGATTCAGGTCTAACTTGAACTAAAATCAAATCAAGTCCAAACCTAAACCAAGACTAAATTAGGTACAAACTTGAACCAAAATCTTATCAGATCAAACTTGGACCAAAACTAAATCAGGCCTAAGTCTAAAGCAAAACCAAATCTAAATCAGGTTGATCCTAAATTAGAACTAAGTCGAACCTAAACTAGAATCAATTTAAACCTGAACAAGAACTAGGTTAAACCAGAATCAAAATCCAATAATAAATCAAAATGGGTTGATTTCAAACCCATTAGAGATTAAACCTAAACTTAATAAGAATGCAACAAGGGTCGAACCCTAACCCATTAAGAGGTCGAAGCCAAATCCAATAAGGTTCTAATATAGGTCGAATATAAGCCCAATAAAGGTAGAAATCAAACTCAAAATCATTAAGAACTCAATATGGGTTAAATAAAGATCCATTAACGATTCAATAATGATCTCATTAAGGGTTAAATCAAGATTCATTAAGAATTTAATAAGAATCCATTAAGGGATGAACCAAGATCCATCAAGCATCCATTAAGAACCTACTAAGGGTTAAGCTCAAGAGCAGAAGATCCATTAAATATCCAATAAGAATCAGATCTAAAATCCTTTAAGGATCCATCAAAGATTCAATAAGGATCAAATTCAAAATTCATTTAAGGATTCAAACTCCATCAAGGATCCATGAAGAACCCAACAATAGTGGATCTAGGATCTATTAAGGATCTAATAAAAATCTAATAAGGATTGGATCCAATATCTATTAAGGATCCAATAAAAATCTACTAAAAGTTGAACGAAGATCCATTAAAGATCCAATAAGAACCTAACAAAGGTTGAACGAAGATCCATGAAGAATTTAACAGGAATTCAGGCTGAACTTAGGATCTAATAAGGATTAAATCCAAGATCTATTAATGATCAAATTAAGATCCAATAAAGATTCAAAAAGGATCCAATCCAAATATAGGAAATCCAAGATAAAATAAGGATCAAAGTCAAGATCTAACAAGGATCAAACCTAAAATTAATAAAGATTAAAACAAAGATCCAACAAGGATCAAATCCAAAGCTTGATCAAAAGCCATCAAGGGTTAAACTCAAATCCTTCAAGAATCCATTAATAATCCAATGAGGGTGGAACCCAAACCCATCAAGGGCCAAATTCAGATCCAATAAGTATCCAACATAGGATTAAACCTAACCCGAATTAGATCAGACCAAACTTAAATCGAAATCAAGTCTAAACATAGATTAAATCAAACTAGACGTACACTAGAAGCAAGTCTAAAATCAAACTAAGCTCAAATTAAGTAGCGGTAGTCAGTAACAAGCACAAAATTATCAACAACACCTCAAACCCAATCCAACAAGCCAAAAAGATTGTTGATTGTTAAATAAAAATGATCAACATAAGCCAAAGCCACAAACCATTTTAAACTAAATTAAGGTGAACTTTGACTCGCTTAGTCAGTCAATCAAACACTACGTTCAAAGGATGTTAATCAATAATAATTACAAAGCTATCTATAATATCTCAAATCCAGAGATGAGTCGACAACAAGTAGAAAATCATCAATTATCTTTAAACACTAAACTGAGCTTAGACAAGCTTGCACTCAGTCAGTTAGTTAGTCAAATGCTAAGTTTAAACCTAAACCAAAGGGAGTTACCTGGAAACAAGTATAAAATTGTCGATGACACTTCAAGGTCAAATCGGATCAGCTAACATAAGACAAAACCATCAGCAATACTCTAAAGTTAAGCATAGTTAGTAATATCCTTTAAGAATCAAACCAATGCATTCAATCAAGGAAAACAAGTTCTAGCAAGATCGTCCTTCGTATTGCACCTGATCAAGCATACAGGAGCTAGGCAATAGCAAGTATGAAATTTTTTTTTGTCTTACGTTAAAAATTATTTAAATTATAAAGTGAGAGTATGTCCTTACTTTAGCCATATACCCCATTTTAAATTGATCAATCATTTTTTTATGTGTCTCTATTTTATTAGTTAGGTTTCTTATTTTAAAAAAATTTTGATTGTCAAGGTGATTACAATAGAGGTTTGCATTTATTGAAAGTCATATTCTCACAATACCAGATAATATACTAAAATAACTAAATTTAATTTATTATTTTGAAATTGCTCCTCTAGATCCCTCAGCTATCTCTGGTAGTAAATCATGATTCCACAACCCAACATGTGAAATTATCATAAATAGCTATTTATAGGCACTAAGTTTTCATCATTGATCAATACAAAAGAGATAAGATTGTATATCATAGATCTAGGACCTAAAGCTAATTTTTAATAAATACATAATGTCATAAATAGGTTTTTAAATTGTAGTATAATATTCTCATCATAGATTAAAAAAGCAAAAAAAAAAATATTCATAAATTGGCCAATCCAAGAAATGCAATGTTGTAACATGCAAGTGAGGACCAATTAAACCAAAGAATAAGTCATACCAACGTCCAACCTGCAACTTGACATGCAACAATGATCAGCACCTACAATGGCTGCAAATAAACATGCCCTCAGCCATATATGTGTCAAAATCACCAATCACAAGAATGAGCCTAAATAACCATCTCACCAACAAACAATCTAAATAAAAATCAACAAATCAAACAAGAATTAGCCCAAATCACTATCACAAATTCATATTCAAAATTATCATAGCCGTTGTGGAGGGTAGAGGAGTACATTAGCTTGAGGGGTGACTAACAGAGGAGCAACACCACTAGGAAGTAGTGGATCGAGGTTGACCACCACTAGAGTGTGGAATCAAGGAGGCCCATTGCTAGGAAATGCTAGATCGGGGTAGACCACCGCCAAAGTGCGAGGCCAGGGAGGGCCACCATTGGGATAAGGAGATCAAGGAGGAGTATAGGAGAGAACAAGAAAGAGGAGGAGTTCCGACGGGGAGCTTTCACAACATTTGTGGCAACACCAGAGAGGGCAGATCAAGATGAGGAGCATTGGAGATGACCACTAGTGATCGGGGAGCAGATGTGGGTGAATGTGGGTGAATGGAAGTGATGGGATTGAGGAAGATGACTAGAGTTGAGGAGTGATAGGATTGGGGAAGAAGATCGGATTGAAATAAGGAGTGACGGGATTGGATTCTGATCCAATTTTTCTCTAATTCTACTCCAAAATTCAAGATTTCACATGGATCACTTAAGATGTGGGTCCCACCAAATTTCCTTAGGAAATATGTTTTCCTTTTCTTGTATTCGAAATTCAAAACCAGAACTCAGACTTATTGGAATTAGTCAATTCTAGTAATTTCATATTTTTTTATTGTATTCAAACACCAAAATTGGGAAATTGAGCTTTCCATGTTCCCAATTTTCCCAATTCCCCTAGTTTGAATTGAACCAATGCTCCCTTAGACCTATTTAATTAAATAGATCATAATTTGATCTAACCCGAATCAGCCCAAATTGATATGAATCATACTAACTTAAACATATTTGAAAAATTATTTTATAAATAAATTAATTTGTAAACAAGTTGATTCTACTAATCCAACTTGATTTCCGACCTGATTAGATAAAGAGGCAAATCATATTATAAATGGATTAGCTGGTTAACTTAAATTTTTGGGTCATAATTAAATCAACTCAATCATAACATGAACTTGATTATACTAAATTCAAACTCGCTGAATTTAGGTTCAGTCCAAATTGGATTAATGGATCGAGTCATATATTATCATATATGATAGGTAGAGTAGTATATAGTCACTATCCCTAATAATTAATCATTAAGGATGTAATCATCATTATTATTATTGTTATTTGTTGATTTTATTCCTTAATGTAATGTTGACTATAATGAACATTATTGTTATGGTTGTTATTATTTTTTATTATTTTTTTATTATTTTTTATTGTTTTTGTTTGGAGGTGGTAATTCCTTATTGAGTGCTCAATTGGAACTTGTATAGACGACAATAGTGCCTAGAGGCTTGTTACTTAGGTTTTTTATTTTAATTTTTTCTATCAGAAGCCGGAGTGAGATTTTTTGTAATAAATTTTGTGAACTACATTCATTTACCTTGGAGTTCCATTTTTTGTTGAACTTTATTCCAATTATTGGTTTGTTGAAATTACTTTTGGACATGGAAGAAATTGGTAAGAGGTGTGTCAGTTTTTGAGCAAACAATTTTGCTTTTATGCTAACAGTTCTATTTGAAAACCTATTTTATGTCAACTCAAAAAAATTCCTTACACTTCCAATTGTCAAAAATCATTCACAAAAATTTTGAAGTTCTACCTCTTTGCATGCCCTCCTCATGGGAATCTTAAATGATATACTTTCACATAAGCATATTCCTATAATAATTTTATGCAGCATGAAAGTGTAATTTTCTATATTCTTGTAAAGATTATAATTTTTTTTGTATATTTCTAAATTTTTTTTCAAATGTCCATGCCATTAACAACTCGTGGGGTTACAAAAATTATTGGACTAACAGCTTAGCCCAATTTGTGAGAGGACAAAATTGCCCTCATGTGCTTCGCATGCGAGGTAGGACTAGAAGCACCTGCTCACGTGCCAGGAACACGGTTGTGCGCACTCGCCAGTTGCCCAGCAGATGAGCAGACCCACGTGCCACGCATGTGGCAATCAGCGAGAGAGAGAGGAAAATTTTCTCAAATTTCGGCCCAAATATTTTAATTTCAGATTAATTCAAAATATTCTACTCTAAAATTAATTTTAGACTTAAAAAATATTTAACTTTATATATTATTTTTATATCACAAAATAATTTTAGCTTAAATGTTTAATAGCATAATTCCGGAATAGCGAAACTCGGATTCAAATCACATCAGCTATATTTTATTTTTTTTAATATTTTAAGTAATTTTCTATCAAAAAGATTTATTTAATAATTTTAAAAGAATATATGCTTCACATTTTTTTAAATTTTTTTAAAAAATTTAAATTTAAAATCAAAGTTTAGTTAAAAAAAATTAATTTGATCGAAATCGTAACAAAATGATTTTCACAAAAAAAATCAAAATGTATTAATTTTAGTGGATATCAAAAATAATATCGAAATTAAAATTTAAAATCTTGATTTTCTTTTTTTTCTTTTTTTCTCTTTTCTCCCATATGCTTCGACCTGGCTATCCCAAGCTTGAACTTCGCCTCCCAATTGTCCTCCATTGGCGCTAGTGGTTAGTCCTCATCCTCACCATCAACTCACCGGTGCGCTGCTCCTTCCTCTTTTGCCTTTATCCTTGTGCCTCGACCCAAGATTAACCTCCACCTTTGTTGCGGAAAATATCGATGTCCACCACAAATCACAATATAGAGGAAGAACAAAAAAGAGGAAAAGATAGCACACAAGAGATATATTTTGGGAAGACAATCCAGAGAATATTGTATTGATTAGAAGAGAAAGAGAAGATTACAACGATGGAGACGAAACTCCAATATCACTAATTCTCACAAAAGACTAAGTAGCCTGACCATCACAAGACGTATTGAGAGTATTGATCTATATCTCTCTCCCTCTCTCCCTCTTGAAACCCTTACATCAATGGTGTATTTATAGATGTGGCCTAATGATATTTGAGTCAAAGTAGAAGACTGACTCAAATAAGACTTCTACTAATTTAAGACTTCTAGTAGAAGATAAATCTAGATAAGGATTAGACCCATTAAATAATTTTCTAATATAATTAAGACTAACCGGAAAATCCAGATTTGAGACACCATAAAGCCAACAATCTCCACCTTGGCTCGAATAATCTTATTCTCTGAATTTGAATCTTCAATAGATGTCTTTGCTATTACCTCTTGGGATAGGATCAACGACCTTGGATATTGATCAAGTCCAAACAGAGTTTGAACTTATCAATTGGAATTACTTTCGTCAACATATCTACAGGATTTCTTGAAGTATGAATTTTTGTAAAGAAATCTTGCCGTCTTCAATAATGTCCCGAATAAAATGAAATCGGACATCTATATGCTTTGATCTGGCATGGTACATTTGGTTCTTCGCAAGGGTGTATGGCGCTCTGACTTGTCACAAAAAAATAGAAAAGAATATGTTGAGAACAATCAATTAACTTGCAACCCTTTCGCATAGAGCTTCTTGACGCGCATTCTGTAGCTGACCAATATACTCAGACTCTGTTGTAGATAATGCTACCGTTACTGTAAGTACACCTCCAACTAATAGGTCTCACCAAGAGTGAAAAGGATAACCAATGGGGATTGACGTCGATCAAGGTCTCCAGCATAGTCTGAATCGACGTAGCAAATAATTTTGGCCTCTTGCACTGTGTTCCTGTCGAAACATAAACCAATATTAAGAGTACCTTTGATATATCTCAATAGCCATTTCACAGCCAGCCAATGCTCTTTTCCTGGATTTGTCATGTAACGACTAACAACGCTGACTGCTTGTGCAATATCAGGTCTTGTGTATACCATAG
>RXID01015801.1:0-59178 GCA_005019695.1 Trichopus zeylanicus subsp. travancoricus | reverse complement strand
TAAGTTTTATTCAAAAAGGATCATGAAAATTTCAGAATATGTTTTTTTTGTAAAAAAGGTCCTTAAAATTTATAAAATTATATTTTGGTCTAATTTTTCTAGAAAATATGCAAGTAAACCTCTCAAATTTTTCAATTTATAAATAAGTCTAAATTTTATTCAAAAAAGTCTAGAAAATTTCAGAATTCTTACAAATAATTTTTTTAAAAAAAAATATTTGAAATTTATAAAATCACACTTTAGTCCAATTTTTCAGAAAATTTTGTAAATAACCCCCTAAAAATTCATTATTCAAAAGTAGTACAAAATTTGAATTTTTTGGTCGAGAAAATAAATTTCAATTAATTACATGCCAATCACTAGATTTTGACATATAATTTCATCTATAATCAAATTTTATTTATTTCAAAAATAAAATCAATCAAGAAGACCAAGATCCAATTACACATTAAATCTTCTCAATTTAGTTTCGAAATCTTTTTCAAAATATATAAAAAGAATTGAAAATTTGTCAAAAAAATAATAACAACGAAGAGGAGATCGAAGGGAGATCAAAAGCTAGAGAAATGGAGGAAACATACGGAGGTTAATTGTCAACTGTAGGAAGAAGAAATCAACCAAAGAAAAAGGTTGAAGTTTTCATCCCATACTAGTTTTCTTTCCTTCCATCTTTCTGCCTTTCTTCTCTTCTTTTCTTTTCTGCATAGCCATGCTTCAGCCCTGGACCAAGCCGCCCTCCACCTCTAGCTGGTTCTCCTTGTAGCTAATCAGGTTGCACCCATTGGAACTCCAAACTACCCTTGTACACTTGGAGTTGCCACGCCAAGCAGCACCTGCACCTCGTCACACTGAGGAACACCTGCTGCTACCTTCGGTAGCCTATGCCACAGCCATCTCCAGTCATGCTTGCATTGCTGACTGCCACTGTTAACCTCGTCGACACTTTCCACCCCTCCATTAGACCTCGACTAGTCGAAATTGGCTGCATCCCAACACTTGGCTGCTGTTCAGGTGAAGTTGCCATCTAGGAGGAATTGCCTCATCTCCCTCTCCTTTGATGGCACTCCCCCTCCATCTCCTCCACCGCTCGTCGGAGGCCTCTCCTTCCCTGCATCGCTGGCTATGACCCCTCCCTGTTGTGCCCCATCTCCAAATTCCTCCAAACTGTCACCATCTCCCTCACCACCGCGGCAACAACAGCAACCCTCGTCCTCTCCCACCCCACCATGGCCACAGCCAACTGAACCCGATCGGAGGAGAGACCGGGCATGAAGCATCACATTATTTCATAGTAAGTCTCCAAATCTCAGTGGATGTGTGTCGAAATTGCATTTTTCAAAGTTGGAGAGTAAACCATTGACAAAAATGGCAAAGACGACATTTCATGATTAGAAAAATGGACATTAGCATTAAACGAGGATGGCGGCTCACCTCCTAAAAAGATCAGTGATAAATAAGTTACTTTCGAAAGTAACCTAAACCCCAAGCTTTGGAATCTCGATGCTCAGACTTGGGGGTATTGATGATACACTGAGATAATTGAATTGAGTTGAGAATTAAGAAGAATCGAATGCAAGATTGAATTGCAAGTCAAGTTGCCAAGGTGAGGTATCTATTTACCCTGAGATGAGAGGAACTTGGTTGGTCTCTACACCGAGTTACACGAACCTAAGTGTATTCAGCAAGAAAGGCTATGCTTGCGTCAAGGTCCTATTGAGCTCATATGCCTTGGGGATCAGACAACAAAGAAAAGATAACTATAAAAATAAATCTCCATATTCAAATCTATAAGGAAATCTTGAGAGATTCGGGATTTGAAATCATTCATTATGAAAAGTGTGAGATTGATTTCGGTGGTCCGGGATAACAAGATCCCGGGAGTGATTTATCTAATCGTGAATCTCTTTAGGTATATATTTATCGGTAAATTAAGAATATTAAGAAAATTTTTAATTGGTTTTGTGCAAGTAGAATTTTCGTAAGAAGACCACGTTAATTGTTTGACAGTAGCTTTTTGAAATATTGATATGATTTGCATCTACTGTTGACTACCTCATATTATTATATATGGCTTTCTAATATTGGAGTCTTTTATTCAACCAAGGGCTATCCATAAGAATTGACTCTCGGTGTGGATGGTCAATACACATGACCATAACGTCACTAGGTTTTCCCTTTCTTAATAATCAACCACTGAGAAGGTTTACTGAAAATGCAACATATGAGACTTAGGGCTTGTTTGAATAACCCCAAATTTGATTAGAATTGGGGCTTTCAAAGGATTTTTTTCCCCTATATCGAAAAATTAATCTATGCAGATGTTTGCCACCAAATTTAGAAAATCCCTGTTTCCTTTGGAATCATGAGATCCCATATGAAAAAAAAGGAGGTCCGACCTCTTTTGTTTTCAATACGCAATGGAGCTTGCATCCATCTCTATTATTAATTATCTCTCCTCATCAACCATAGAAAATTTTGTAGGAAGTGGGTTGCACACAAGTCCAAATTCTATGGAGGAAAAAATTCCAATGGATTGTTTTTTTCCAAAGTATTGAAAAGGCCCTTAAGAATTTTAATTTATGATAATTAGGAGTTAGAATAATTGGTTATCCACAACTCCACTTAGACACAAAATTCTGTTTTCTCTGATTAGACGAATGTCAATGCTGTGCACCAAATATCCTCTTGAAGAAAAGTTAACTTGTATGTATCTTCTTTATTTATTACATTTCATGTAGATTTATTA
Source organism: Trichopus zeylanicus subsp. travancoricus (assembly GCA_005019695.1). Lineage (NCBI taxonomy): Eukaryota > Viridiplantae > Streptophyta > Magnoliopsida > Dioscoreales > Dioscoreaceae > Trichopus > Trichopus zeylanicus. Next base: position 56,432 of record RXID01015801.1, on the reverse strand, counting down.
GTTAAAATTTTATGCCATTATCTGAACGAAAAACCATGTTATTATTCTTTCTTTTTGGGAATAAATCTGGTTCAATTTAAATTACGTGCTGCAATAAAACATACTTCTTTAATGTTCAAGTAAATCCCTGTCATTCTGTTGTTTCTAAAAGCTCATGACTGCTGCTAGCCAGCAGCCTGACTGTTAGATTGTATTGAGAGTTCATGTATTCACGGACTTGAATTTTTTATGATCTCTCTCTACCATTGCATTTTCCAGGGTCCACCATTTTAGAATACTTTTTGATTTAACAACTTCCTTTTTTTCACTCAGACTATATATGTGATTGCTCTTTCATCCGTAATTATGCAGGTTGGAATGGTCGATTTTGTAGATGAGTACATTTAATTTGTATCATATTGCTGTGACTTCTTTAATTCTGCTTGCATTGACTTATGCATTAATGCTTCAAAACTACTATACAGAAATGGAACTGATTTTCTTCAGGTATATGTTTTCGCTTATTTATGTGTAGCTCAATAGTGCCATCTATGTTTTTTTTGTGGTCATGACCTTATCATATCTTTCCTTTTCAGGTTTCATCTCTTATTGGTTCAATTTTGATTCTTTACGCTTCTGAGTTATCGTATAAATCCAGAAATACTCAGTCTGGGAGTTGTGATCATGCTGTACAAAATTCTGCTAATCCCTCTAAATTGGTTGATACTGGAGAAAGTTTTCAATATTAGAATGACTCAATGCTTACTTTAGCGAGATACTTTTGCATTACAAGTCATGAGAAAGACTTAATTTGTGCTCAGGAAGTGAATAATCTGCGGCATTTGCCATCTTTGGATTCAAAACCTCAAAATAGTAGTCTCTGCCATCTTATACATGGAAATATTTCTCTTTTATCATGCATGGATGCTTTGGAGTTTTTGTGTGAGTTTTTTGTGGAAACTATAAATATGGCTTGGAATCAGTTTCTATCTACTAAAGATGCCATTAGTCATTCTGATCAGATAAATCATCTTCAGAATGCATTAAATCAGTTCTCTGATTTGTCCCTCTGAGCCATCAGGTAAGTCTTTTCTTTGCAGGAATGACCATCATCATCATCATCACCACCATTCTCATCATTCTCATCATTTTGAGCAAGCTGGTCATTCTTTATTGTATTGTTGCTGTATCCATCTACCTTGTGGTAGCATCCATAAGTTTTGCACTACAATGCTTCTTAATAGTCAAAAACACATTTAGAGGAGTTTGGTTATGTGAACATTTTGCCATTTCATAGGCAGACCAATATATCTGAAAGGGACAGGCAGCACTGTGGGAGACTCATTCGGTATTTCTTCAAGTGGTAGTTTCGGCTTTTAAGATCGCTATTGTAACAAAAGGAAGTTTTCAGGTTTGTTCCTTTTGCCAACCGTATTGTTTGAGGTGAATTTATTTTGGCATCATTTTATTGCTTATCTTTTTCTCCATTACAGAAAATCCTGGAATCTTTGGATTGCATAATTTCAAGTAAATGGATTGAAGTTCAAGAGCTCAAGTTTCATAATTTATCTCTCCATAATATTGCTTCACTACCATACAATATTGGACACTTGGAACAGGTAAGTGTTATCATGGGTGTCTTCTTCAATCTACTCCTATTATAGATTATTAGAATATAAAATCAGATCCTAATGTAATCTGCTAGTCAATGTCAGAGTTACAGTCCTAGTCCAAGTAGGCCTTATATATTTGTTTGGGTTATTGATTGGAATGTCTATTAAGGACTTGGACTAGGTTCAGGGGTATATGTAGGTCCTGTCTATGATTCTGGGGACTAAGCTAGGGTTTTCTCAATATTCTGTCTTCTTCTTTCTTCATTCTTTGTTTTATCCTGAATGTCTGAAGCAACAATGGCCTAGTTTTGACACCCTTGTCATTGGAGTTGAGATGTCTAGCTCACACATTGTTGAATTCAACATTTGCAAAGGAAGTAAAGAAGTGAGGACAACTGTGTGTAAGAATACTTCGAATGTTTTGGCCTTTCAGTTTCATTTTCTACACATTTCAGATAGCAAAGGAACAGGGCTTTTTGCTTTTTTCCTCATTAGATGGGAACTGAATTCTGTTATGCGCCTGGTTTTTGCAAGAAATTATACGTGTGGAAGGCAATTTTCTTAACAAGCCACTGTGGAAATTATTTCCCAGTTTACTGAATTGACATGGGCTAACTACTCAGTTTTGTCAGGGCATCTGATTACGGTCTTACAGAAAGTGGTCTATTTGTTCAACATACAAACACTTCGGTCATGATTGTTCTTGAGCCATTTATGTCTTGTAAAACCAATGACTCGGTGGATTTGGTTGGTGGAAGTTGCATAAAATGTTGCCTATTTATACTTCACATTTGACTTGATTTCGGTTCTTTGGCTTTTTCTTTCCATCCGTAACCTATCTATCAATCAGGTTAACCCACCTACTTTTGTCCAAGATTGTTCCCAATTAAGTCAGTCTTGGAAATCGCTCTCTTGTTGGTTTGGATGCACTATAATGTGGTGGGTTGCCCTAATTTCTTGTTGCCTCCATTGTCCTGTCAGTCTTTTTCTGGTGAAAGGTCTCTTGATTAGGAAATAACTTAATGGTAAGTGTTTGGTGATAGTTGTGCATGTTATCATAATGACTGATGATTAGGCAAATTCCTGGTTTCTAGTCTTTGATGAATTCTCTATCATGCATGATAAGTCTTGCATAAGTTGTTTGGTTTCTATTTTTAAGCCTCTATTCTTGATATTGAATGCAAATATATGTTTTTTCTGTTCTTTTCAGGCATCAGTAGCTTTACAAGTATGTTATAAAGTAATTTGGATGTGTGCAAATCTTCTTTGCTGCATCATCAGAGACAATACAAAGGACATTAACAAGGATGTTTCGTTTGCTGACACAATTAATGATGTTTTTACAGGCGCATTTGCAAATATTGCTATGATGTTCGATGTTTTTCATAAATGTGGAGCAACTAATATCCATGAAATTGTTGGAGTCTCTTTTTTAACTTATATTCTGCACTAGGTATCTGCCAAGATCCCGGTATCTCATTGGTCTTGGTTAAGCAATGGGTTAAGGTACTGCTCACAATCTTCATGTTTTTCCCTTCTACTTAACTTTTATAGCAAATCATCTAGCATTTATAAGACAAACAGGGTTTGATTATAGATTTGAAGGAGGCTGATGAAGTGGATAATGCTCCAGTACTCTATTCATTGCTCCTTGATTGTAATTCAACATGGCAAAAGAATACATTGGTCACTATTCTGGAGCAGGCAATATTCAGCTACTCCATACTGTGACAATATCTGACAACTTTTTCTTGGATATTGCAGCAGTCTTACTATTATAATTTGTGGAATACTACAGGAGCTTTATTCATATGAAGTGATGGAAATTTGGAATGCAAACCCATGCAAGAAAATGCAACTAAAAGTCATCAATGTTATTTTGAATGATGTTTACAATACAAAAACCTTGTATCTTCAAAGATTAAGGTTACTTATTAAGAAGTGAAGGGTTGTAAGGACTCATGGGCTGGAATTCTTGGCAGCTGCATTGAATGTCTTTCTGAGGCTATTTCATTACTTGTAAGTTATTTGCAAGCTTCCTTCTTACTCATAATACAATGTCCTATTTGGATTTTCTTTTTTATGTGGTTGATGTTCACTTCTGATCAAGCAGAAAAATGTATCAATCAATCCTTCTAGTTGATTCTTCCAATTGCCATCACTCAGCCATTGCATACTTCTTGCATGCCTATTGCATTCAGGAGGCCAATGAAGATTTTGAGGTGACTTAAATCATGCTTACCATAATGTCAAATGTCAGTGATCTTTCAATTCTTTTTTCATACTTGATCATAGAGCTGCTTTTGCAAAGGAATCAACATCTCCTTAGCTTCTATTTTTAATTATGTCTGGTGCACAGGTGATTGCTGTTATATGTGCTGCATCTTAGATATGTATCTTACCAATTGTCTATTGAACAAGTCAAATTACTTGCGATATGTGGTCCACATGAAAACACACATTTGGAAAGTGTAAAATGCCACGATGATGCACACATACCGATAGGTTTTGCAGCTTAGGTTCTAATCAATCCTATTTAGAAGTCAGCACCTGAGGACAATCTTGTCTATTCTATTGCAGATTTCTTATCTCTTCTATCTACTATATTTACCAGCAACTGGCTGTCTTTACCTTTTATGTTTGGTAATGCAGGTCTATAAGCTTCTTTGTAGTTTATTATTAATAACCACGATAAGTGGCCCCAATTTGTTACCATGGATTTCTGGAAAGTCTCTTTCTATAAGTTATTGGGCTGCATGTTTCCATCAAATTTCTGTTGGTGCTTACTTTCATTGTCAATACTCTTCTTATGTGGTTGATAAGGCTTTCAAAAGTGTGACTTCAGAGGTTTGTGCATTCACTCTCTCTTGCATTCCCATGCTTTAATAGAGTATTGTATGTTTTTTATGAAAAAATGAAGTGTATATCATGTTGCTTTTACTATGCTTTCCTCAGCACATTTGCTTAGTACTTTGTCTCTCTATCTCTCATTTCTCTCTCATTGCCTTATGGTTTATGAGCCAATATAGTTGATGTAGCTGTTATGGTCAGTCTCCTGGTCTCTACTCCATGTGCATTTCACGATGTTTGTTGTCAGAGATACCTTAATAGCTTTGTTGATTATTTTCTTGATCCAGGAATTGGCCATGAGTAAATCCTGTTTCCCACATCTATCTTTGTCTCTCATTCTTCTCTGATTCCATTATACATGGAGTTGAGGTACAGGACCTTATTATAGGGTGGTTCGCATAAATTGTCAAAGAAATCTCTTGATTCTAAACATTTCTGTTTATTTATTGACCTTAGGAGGATTATCAAAGCTCTAAATTCAAATTTATCTCATGCTTATTGAGCATGTCAAGATTACAATTATAGACCTAAATTGTGTTTCCTCTTGTTACTTCTACTGCTTAGGTCTCTTCAATGTTCTTTTTTCCATCTTTTGTTTAGACGAACACTGAACTTCCTTCCATTATCCTAGCTGGGACTAAAGTGGTTAGATGGAATGCAGCACTTCTTTCTCTATCTTCTCCTATTCTGTTGTCCATAGTTTTCTCAATTACACTCCATGCTTCTGATCCAATTAGAATTCCATGCTTGTATGTAAACCACCTTGACCTAGCTACTATGTGTAAGAATCATATTCTTAATTGTGAGATAATCAGTTGAAGCAATTAGCCAATGTTGTTATTACATTATCAATTATGCAACTGTCTCAGTGGTAAGGCATATTCTACCACTCCTTTTTCCTGCATGGTTTGTCATCTCAGTTTTGCATGGTTTTTGCGATATCCCTAATCTTCACCAGACTCAGAAGTGCGTGCCAAATTTTTTCCATCTCAAGGAGGCATCGCGAACTAATTCTTGACAACATAACTTAGTCATGCAACTATTGCCTTTGGGCCCTCTTTCTGTGTTTAAACTGTCCACTAACTGCGCTTTTGAAACTAACCTACCTCTAGCATACAGTTAGTAGCTTAACCAATTCAATGAAGAAAAATCGTGTTATTAGGTCTCTGTGATATCTCATTGATAACTATGTTTCGTGTAGCTGATGTCCTTTAAACCCTGATTGTAATAAAGATTTAAAAGTGTCTAGCTTTATGCATCCACATAAGTGGCTCATTTACTGTCAAACATTAAATGCTTTGGTGTTGCCTGCCTCATTCTATTTTTGTGAAACACATCTGAGAGTTAGTGAAAGGTTTTGTTGTGTTTCCAAGGGCTTTTGGTTGGATGGCCAGCCTTCAGGTCAGTGCTGATTTGTTTACTTAAGTACCAATAATTTGTTTAGCACTTGACTGAGCACTATAAATGGCAATTATAATCACAAGCTGTGTACCTGAAAATTTAGTTTTGCTAAAAGAGTGCCGATAGAAGTTAGTTGTTGAGTACCTAAAAATTTAGTTATCTCAGCTATGACTATTCCCTCTGAAATTCTGAACAAGTTATATCTTGTGTTGCATATTATAGATGTATCTAAAAGTCCTCTTGCCTACTTTTTAGGTTGGGATTTATTAGGAACAAATTCTAAATTATTTGCTTAGTCAATAAGTTAATGGATCTAATATTTTTTTGTGCAAACTGATTTCATGAAAAATTTCCTATAATGGAGAACCTATATTTCTGATGAAGTAGGCCATCACATGTATAGGGTGGAGATTCATGGAGTTATCATCCCCAACATCATCAGTCGCCATCAGTTGCAAATGATGATCTCTAGCTTCAAAGCCTTGACATTTGATTTTGTTGTTTTGCAAGGTTATCCACATGTATTATGGAAATAGTTGTTAATGCATTGACTTCCCTGGGTCTCATATTTGGTTAAGGAATGGCACTATATTCCAGTCATGTATTTGGTATTTTTTAGCAATCCTGATATATCACTCAATTTATTTTTTGTTTTCATTTTAATTTTGTTCATTTCTATTTTAAAGGACTTACACTAACCATAAGTTCTGGTTATGTCAGATATGCACCAGTAAAGCTCGATGATCTGGAAGAATTTATAAATAACAGTACAGGACTCTTCCTAGCACTCCTATAAATTGTATCAGCATACTTCCTTGGAGATTACTTTGTGGGCCTCCTTGGAGAAGCATTGTTTCTTCCTTCCTTCCTTCCTGCTTGGATGTTGCTCAACTACATGCAGCTGAACAACCACTCGCCTGGCTATTGCCCCTGGATTTCATCCAGGATGGTATTTTTCATATCAAGACAAGGTTATATCTTTCTTTTCTTCTAAAGAAATTTTTGCTAATATATATTTCATCTCTTAGTTGATACGAGTTCTGGGAAGGAAATGTTCTGCGGATCCAACCCATATAATTGGGAGTGCCCTTGGGATTACTCTATTGTGGACTCTTATTGTTCCAGCTTATAAATTGCTGCTGAAAGAGAATTTTACATCACCCTCCAGCAGAATTTCTACTCCGGACAAAAGACAGATGAATTATGTAAGATGGTGGCCAGAGAGAGCTAAACTCAATAATTGCTTAAACAAGTTGTTGAGGTAAACTTATAGCATTTTTGGTCTCCATATTGCTCTCATTTCAATGTTTATTTCTATGTTATTCTTTCTTGCACTAAATATAGTGAGGGGGTATTATAAGTTCTTAAAAACATTATGTATGCTTCTTTCTTTTCTGTTTGTCCAGTGCCTGTTCAGTTTTTTATGTCTCATCTAAATAAATTAGTAGAGCTAGCAACATTCTGAGCTGGTCATGGGCTGAGGGCTCCTTGAGCCCGTCTTTGATCTGATTCAGCCCTAAATCCTACACTGGGACCCTAACTGTTCAGACCCAAACTTATTTTTCTATTTTTCCATTCAGCTCTTCATTTTTCTTGTTATTTTATTTTTTTATAATAGAGATGTTCAAGAGTTAAGCATTTAGGAATAATCTAGCGAGGTTAAAAGGCTTGAAATTCAGGAAAATTGCCTGGAAATTTTAAAGGTAAGTTTGGAACAGTAAGAATTATTAAATAAATTGTGTACAAAGGTAGCATTCAAATGTCAGGAATGGCAGTGGATGCCACAACCATTATCTCCTATTTAGCCACATAAATAGGAAGGCCACTTTGTTGTAATACCAGAAATGTGGCTATTATGTGATCATCGACAATAGTGACAGTGAAAACATAGTATCTAAAGTTTTGATGAAAGTGTTAAACTTGAAGACCGAGAAACACCTTTCTCCATACAAAATTGTGTAGATTAAGAAAGAGTCGGAAGTACAAGTGTTAGAAACTTACAAAGTTCTTTTGTTGATCGGAAAGTACTACAAAAATAAAATCGCTTGTGACGTGGTGAATATGGGACGCTTGCCATATTTTATTGGAAAGACCATGACGTTATGACATTGGTGCTGCCTACAAGGGTTGGTATAATGCTTTTCCTTTGATGGTTTGATAAGAAGACCATGTTGATGCCACAATCTCAATCAAAGGGGAATAATCTTGTTAATAAGGAGGATAAATCGTTTTTTACCAATAAAATGGGTTAAGAATCCTTTGAGCAGATCGAGAAGCTGAATTTTGTAGTGACATTAGTTGTCAAGGGCCAGTCTGATGCAACTGTTGAAATTCCAATTGAAGTTCAAGAGTTAATTACTAATTTTGCTAATTTATCTCCTAATAAATTACTTAATGAATTGCCTCCTTGAGAAATATTTAACATCATATTGATTTGATATCTAAAGCTAGTTTGCCTTATTTACTATATTATTATATGAGCCCAACTGAATATAAAGAATTATAACGACAAGTTGACGAGCTGCTAGCTAAAGACTTGATTCGTGAGAGCATGAGCCCTTATGCAGTTCCTGCATTACTAACTCCTAAAAAGGATGACAGTCGGCGAATATGTGTATATAGTTGTGTCATCAATAAAATAACAGTCAAGTATAATTTTCCGATCTTATGCCTTAGTGACATGCTTGATAGGTTAGAAGATGCGATGGTGTTCACCAAACTTGATTTACAAAATGGGTATCACTCACATTCATTATAGCAATGAGTGGAAGATTGCTTTCAATGCTAAAGATGGCCTCTGAGAATGACTAGTGATGCTGTTCAGACTATCCAACACTCCAAGCATATTTATGCAGCTCATGAATCAGATTCTTCGTCCATTTATTGGTAAGTTTGTGGCGGTTTATTTTGATGACATCCTTATTTACAATAAGAATGAGAAAAAGCATTTAGCACATCTCAAGAAAGTTCTCTTAACCCTGTAAACTAACAAACTATATATCAATCTTTATGATTGACCATCTCTTATTTCTTGAATTTTGAGTGGGAAAAAATGGTATACCGAATGGTAAGGCGAAAGTGAAAGCTATTAAGAAATGACTGTTTTCTAAAATTATTCATGAGGTGCAAAAGTTCCATGATTTAGCTACTTTCCATGGGGCTTTATTCAAGCTTTCAGCACAATTATGACACCTATCATTGATTGTTTGAAGAAAGACCACTTCTAGTGGGAAAAAAACTCAAGAAAACAACTTCACATTAATAAAAGTTAAATTATATAGTGTAATCGTATTAGCACTGCTCAGTTTTGAAAGGGTGTTTGAAGTCAAGTGTGATGCATAAACTTTGAGAATTGAAGCTATCTTATTCCAAGAGGGTCGCTTGGTGGAGTTTTTCAGTGAAAAGGTTAGTGAACCATGTCAACGATGGACTACTTATAAGCTTGAATTTTATGCAGTTGTACGAGCTTTGGAACACTAAGAGTATTACTTGATTCAATGTGAGTTTATCTTATTCACGAATCATTAAAGTTTTAAAGTTTATTAATTTTCAGAAAACGATGAATCGGATGCACGTTCAATGGATTACTTTCTTGCAGAAGTTCACTTTTGTCATTAAATATAAGTCTGACCAACAAAATAAAGTAGCCAATGCAAGAAGTAAACATGCCTTTTTACTAGCCATAATGAGTATTGAGGTGGTGAGATTTGATTAATTGAAGGATACTTATACTACGGATGAGGATTTTAGCGATATATGGATATGATGCAATAATAAAAAGTTTGTTACTGATTTTCTTATTCGGGATGAGTTTCTATTCAGAAATACACAGTTATGCATCCCTCGTTCTCTTTTACGTGAACACTTAATTCGAGAATTGCATGCTGGAGTTTTAAGGGGTCATGTTGGTTGTGATAAGATAATTAGTTTGGTGGAGGAGAAATTTTATTGGTTTCAGTTAAAACACGACATAGGATGTTTCGTTCAGCATTGTCCAATTTGTTAGAAAGCAAAGGGGCAAGCTCAAAATACTGATTTCTATACACTTTTACCTATTTTCGAGAGGATTTAGTAAGACTTGACTATAGATTTTGTTCTTGGTCTCCTAAGAACTCAATGTGGTGTTGATTCAGTCCTTGTTGTCGTTAATCGTTTTTTCAAAATAATGCACTTCTTTTTTGTAAGAAGATCTTAGATGCTAATTATGTGGCTAATTTATTTTTTCGAGAGATTGTTTACCTGCATGGTGTTCCTCGTTCTTTACTTCAGATAGAGACGTGAAATTCCTAAGTCATTTTTGGAGGATTTTGTAAAAATTATTTGATACTTTTTTGAAGTATGACAGTACAAGTCATTTACAAATTGATGGACAAATCGAAGTGGCTAATCACTCTCTTAGTAACATGATTTGATTAGTTAGTGGAGGCAAGCCAAAACAATGGGATGCTGGCCTTTCCCAGATTGAGTTTGCTTTCAATAGTATGCCCAATCGTTTTGCCAAGAAGACTTCTTTTGACATTACCTACATTAGTGTTCCGAAATATATAGTTGATTTAATTTGTCTTCCTCCTCCTAATAACAATCTCAATGCTGAAGAATTTGCAGGCGTATTCAATAGATTCATCAAGAAGTCAAGAAGAATTTAGAGGATGATAATTTTTGTTATAAGACCACTGCAAATCAATGTAGGTGTTTTAAGCTATTCAATGAAGGCGATTTGGCAATGGTTCACCTACGCTATCATTGTTTTCCAGTTGATACTTATAGCAAGCTTAAAGACAAGAAGATTGAGACTTTTTGTGTCTTACAGAAGATTAGTGATAATGCCTACAAGATTGACCTTTCTGTTGATATGAGCATCTTCAATATTTTCAACGTCGCTGGTATTTTTGTGCTTACCAACGAGTTCTCCTTATAGCCAACAAACTCAAGGATGAGTTTTCTCCAAGAGGAAGGAATTGATGCAGCACATCAACACTAGTTCACTACTCTAAGCTATCTTAGAATTATTCTTAGGTACCTAATAATTACTCTCTTTAATTTTAATCTTATTATTTCTTTTATTAGGCCTTGCAAACCCTATTTAAAAGCCTATTATCATGGATAGTGGATTATGATACAATATAATTATTCTTGTAAAATTTGCTTAACCCACGAATCCATACAAATTTCCTATTTGGTTCTAGAGCAGCTCCTGCTGCACCACATGGATTTTCTTCCATATGACTTGAATGTGATGGAATCTAAATTCATCATGGACCAGAAGAGATGTTGGAACTCTGAAAATTAGATCCCTGAAAACCTTTTGGAAATTTTTTGTTTGATTTTTCTTTTTATATGTCCTATTTAAAGTTATAACTAGCAGAAGGATTCCTTATATCCATGCAAACCTAATTTCAATCCAAAAGATGAGTTTGGTTTTTTCATTGAGTTATTTTGATAATTCCAAGCTTCATCTTCAAGCACTAAAGAATTAGATTGGTTGTGGTAAAAGGATATAATCTAGTAAGCCACTGAATCCAGTTCTTGAGTCAACATTAGAATAGAATAGGCTTTTCTATAAACAAATAACTTTTCCTTCTTTATTTGACACTTTTTGCTCATAGGGAAAAATTGATATTTTCTTTTCTTTTTCATTGATTTTTCTCCTTTTCCTCTAGGTTGTACTTTCTTTTCTTCTTTTTTTTTTGTGCAATTGGTATAATAGCCCTAGTATTGTCATGGCTTCCCCCAAGGCTCTAATTGAACGATCATTAGAGGTAACTGTGCATCTCATGCAGAGACAAGCTGGGAAGGCTCCAAGTACTGAAGAACTAGTTTTGGCCTTGCAGAATCATGATTTGTTACTATACTTTGGCCCTGGAAGTGGTATGGTGACATGATCTACATTTGTCTGACATTGCAGCTGCTACTGCCAATTTTTTTCTTTCTTCTTTTTGCAACACCGTTGTAACTTTATTTGTTTTCTAGTGTGCCTTCTCTGGAATTACTAGTTAACGGCAAGGTTTGCAAGAACACAACATATCTCAGGGCATAAATTTCCTCTTGTAAATATTCTGGGATTTTGATGTAGAAGTTTCTTGTGGATTTGTGTTTTCACGATGTGTTGATTTTCTCTGGGGATAAATTATTATGTGGCTCATTTTTGCATTGTTTTTATTTTGGATGATTTCCTACCTATGGTTTGAGTCAGCATCATGGAGCAATATGTGTTTAATCCATTGACTTAGTTTATGGAAATTTTTGGCATCCTTTGATTTGACTCGTAGTGTAATCAAATTTTTCAGTTGTTCATATTTGCTTAATGTTGAAGATGTAGGACATAAATAGGCATAAAACTAATTTTGGGGCATAATATTTGCCGATCAATGTGTTGCTTGCATCGAAAGCGATCAAGGATTTGATGGCAAGAGGTTCAATCCGAATGGTGTCTGTGCATGCTAGTTAGCAAATCTACACCAGAGCTACCAATACTTAGAGAATGCAACTTGTATTAGTATCCAGGATCAAATATGCCTATTTCTTGGCTTAATAATGTTTATTTTGAGGAAATTACAAAAGGTTTGTTCTACTAGTTTTTAGCAAAGAATCCATTTTAACACAAGTAATGCTTAATGTTCACTGCCTTTGAACATCTATTGAGATGCAGCATTGGTTATCTTGTGGAATAGTTATTCAAGTTTTGGTCTAAAATGTTGTCTGGACAACAGAGATGATGGTTTTGCCTGGACTATGGTCATTTTTTTTGTACGAGCGTGTCTTGAAGGATTGCAACTTAGTATTATTTTTGGATATGTTGTGTATGTTAATGCAAAGACGATCTCATGTCGTTGAATGTGATGCAAAGAGGATCTCTTTGGATATGTTGTTTGTAACTTTGCCAATTAAAACAAATGCCCTTATATTTATAAGGGTATTTACTTACAATTTCTTAAAATTTATTTTATTTATCAAAATTTTTTGTGATTCAAGTATTTACCTACATATTTTTTTTAAAATTTTATTATCTATAATTTCTGATTATTATTTAATCAAAATTTTTTTAAAAAAATTTCACTATTACCCTCAGTAATTTTATAACTAAAGTCTTGAAAATTTTATTATTTATTGTTGTATATAATTTTTTTATAAAACTTATTATAAGTTAATCTCCCCAATAACTACTCCTCTCTTTCAGCCTCCAACCAAATCCTCCAACCTCCAACCTTCTCTCCTCACTGCCATCACTTTGCTACTCTCCTGCACTCTCGCGCCGCCACTCCCTAGAGTTGTTGTGACCTCGCCCTCGTGCAGTCTTGTGTCGCCACTCTTCGTTGTTGTTGCGCCCTCGAGTGATGCCCGTTTTGTGTTGCCCGTGCACCACCACCCCACCTCCCTCAGACAAGCTTTGTATTCCAATCAATGGGCAGGATCAGCATAGGAAGTACCCTACCTACGTTGCCAACGATAGTTCTTATACAACGAAAGATTTGCCAAAAGGGAGGAAAAAGATATCTAAATATGTCTAATTGAAGGTTCTGCATCAGGCTGAAATGCCAAAGTCCAAAAAAAGAACCCCTCGGTATCTGTTGCAGGAGTGGTGCCGATGAGGGTTCTTTTTGTTAGATCTGATTTTTTTTTTGTTAATATGAAATGAGTTTTTCTCTATCTGTTTTCTCTAAATATAAGTTTTAGTTATTTTTCTGATGAGAGTAAATCCAGTTAATTGATGAAATCGAATTTTTTCATTGTACTCTGCAATTCTTTCTGCTTGTCTCACTAGGAATCAACATAGAATTTCAATTGATCCCTTGATATATTGAATTGAATTGGCATAGATTCTAATTATCGATGCGGGTTACCTTTCAGAGATGAATTTTCAGGAATTTTTAATTAAAGTGATTTCTCAATTTCTATTGATTTTGGATTAAATTTGAAATATTTTTTGATTTTGTTTGTTTATTTGTGTTCCATTTATATTATTATATATTTTACAAATGTCTGATTTAGAAAATTTAGTAAGATTAGTGTTTCGTTATGGAGGACATTTGAAGAAAATTAAACATATTCGAGTATTTATGGATGACTTGATATGTGAGTATTTGTTAGTTTTATAAACTTTTATATTTATTTTCATCCTTATCTATGAATGTACTACATATTATCACTACTATCTTGGATGTAAGTATTATAATGTATGTATTATGATGTTTAGTATTAGAACATGCTATATTCATATGATTGGTTATGTGCCTTTTAATTTGCATATGTTACTTATCATGTTATTTCAGGAAATGCTTAATTTTTCATGTTAATTTTGAAGCAAATTTATATCAAAATTTGAACTTATTTATAAATAAAAATATTTGATAGGTCTATTTGTAAATATACAAATATTAAAATTGTAATTTAAAATTTATAATTTTAAAACCTTTCATGTTTTTTTTGTAAAAGTTTATTAAAAAACGATAAAATTTGGACTTATTTATAAATAAAATTTGGACTTATTTATCAAGTATGAAGATCAATTTTCATAAAAGTTCAGTTGTGAATTTTGGAAAATATGATTAGCTTGTTAGGGGTGAGCAAACTGGCAAACATCATGGACTGTAAAATTGAAAAACTTCGTTTTACCTACTAGGTCTCCTTATAAAAGATAAAAACATGAATAAAGAGAAATTTTTGTCTTTGAATAGTAAGGTTGAAGAAAAAGGAAGATGTGGACAGGTGTCTTTCAATGGAGGGAAGGTTGATAATATTTGACTCTATCATGAATGCTACTCCACTATACTAGACGACATTCTATCAAATCCCTAGATGGGTTTATCCAAAATAGATCAAATAAGGGTTAGAATCTTATAGAGGGATAGAAACAGTAAATAAATATCACTTAGCCAATTGGGAATTGATTTGTAAAGCCAATTAAATGGTGGCCGGGGGATACAAGACATAGTAGCTTTCAACATATTTTTATTGATGAAATGGTAATAGAAATTATTTCATGACCAAAATAGCCCATGGCAAAAGACTATATTAACTATTTACTATAAGAATGATCTACTAGTTTTACAGCTGCAAAAATATCCTAATTCTTGTTCAGTTTTTTGGAGAGGTATTTTGAAAGTAAAGAGTTTTATGATCAATATTGATTACTTAGCTGGAAAGGGTCGATTGCTTAGTTTCTAGAGAGACAAATGGGTCAATGGGCTTAGTTTGAATTGATGTTCCCAGAGGCTTGAAAATTTGCTAAAAAACAAAAATATGAATCTTTTGAAAGCTGATTCACAAGGTGCAATTGTGAGCAAA
This sequence comes from Trichopus zeylanicus subsp. travancoricus, assembly GCA_005019695.1. Lineage (NCBI taxonomy): Eukaryota > Viridiplantae > Streptophyta > Magnoliopsida > Dioscoreales > Dioscoreaceae > Trichopus > Trichopus zeylanicus. The sequence continues at coordinate 41,304 of RXID01015801.1, read as the reverse complement.
AAGTCCCTTTAGAGATCTCTAGTGCTGAAGAAGAAATCAGAACAGTTATATCCTCAATAACAAGAGAGAATGAGGACATATTTATTTGGAGATGAAATAAATCCTCAACGAGATTTGCTTAGTCAATGAGAACTTCATTTTCCATGAAAATTTAGAAACTTGTCTCTTAAAAGTCAAAATTTTCTCTCTGTTGGTCTTCCATAACAAAATTTTAACAATGAAAAACCTAGAAAAAAAAGTTGGAATGGTAGTTTATAGTCATATGCTTTCAATCAGGAACATACTAAAATATCTTATCACCTCTTCTGCACTTGCCATTTCTCCAGCTCTATTTGGTTGTTATTACTGTCTAATGCCCAATTGGTCTTACCCAAATTTGTCTCAGTTTTGTGGACAAATTGGAGGAATTTAAACTATAAAAAATAATAACAAAGTTTGTTGATTATCTTAGCATTCTTATAAATAGTTTGGACAGAGAGAAATAGGAGGATCTTTCAAAAACAATGCAAATATATTTCTTCTACTTTACATTCTATACAAAATTTAGTACAATTTTGGCTTTGTTCTTGCTCAGAGAAACAAAAACAGAAGCTGGGAGAGATTTATGGGTTCTAGATCTAAATTTATCTCTAATCTTTGAATCCTGATCTCTTGCGGAAGAACCGGTGCAAACATACAGCATATTTGATGCTGAGAGCCATAATTAGAGCCTCGTTCAAGCTGAAATTGAAGCTGAATCCATGAATGGATTTAGTGTTTTTGGGTTTTGTTTTTTGTTTGTTGAAGGATTGTAAAAGTTTTTATTTTTTTGGGTTTTGTAATGATGCAAACTGATGTATCATTTTATTCCTTACTAGGCAATGCTATTAAGGGTAAAATCCCAATTGCTAAAAAAAATTCATGGGGAAGGTTTTTTTCAAAAGTACATACTAAAAAATAAATAGTATAAAACTTATGGGGGCTTTTTCACAAATATAAACTAAAAAATGAATACTATAAGATTGGAGGTAAAACCAAAATTTCATTGGGACATTCAAATCCCCCCAAACAAACAAGATACTTTTACTGTTTGACCTCGGTGCATGACATAACGGGAAAATTACCTATACCCTAGGGCAAAATTTTTATGACATATTTTCACCCTTTTAATTTAAATAAACTAGTCTTTCTTGAATTTAAATCACAAAAATCACCGCCAAGAAGATTGGCGACACCAATGACAACATGAAGAGGTGTGATCATCATGCTTAATCCTGGAGTCACAGCTAAGAGTCCATAAAAAGTTTGGGCAACAGATATAGGTGTTTGTCCCATTATTAAACAAATTGAGCCCTGAACTCCAAAAAATCAATAATTAAATAAATAACCCACACCAACAAATCCCCAAATCCCAATAACAAACCTACTCTTATTCAGCAGATTTTGCAACCAACAAAAATGTTCTTACAAGCAATAATTATTATCTACACAGAAGACATCAAGATCAAGAAATCAGCCAATGTACATGAAATTTGCAAAAAAGTTTGCAACACACTTTCAATTAACAGACACACCACTAAGTCTTGAAATGCAATTGAAGAATCAATCAAAAGTAATGCCTAGTAAAAACATTATCCAAAAGCAAATCACTGCAAGCTAACATTATTGGCCTTTACTTCAACATTAATATAGCTGGAATTGATAGCCATATTAAGTGGCATGAAATTTTTGTACCATAAACCTATGAAGCATGGCTTCAAACATAGCCATATAAATTGTCCCCATGACTTGATGTTAATTTTGTTGATTGGCTAGAGTACTACGGAAAACATTACTTTCAAAACTCAAACAACAATACATGGCAAAATAATATGTCAAACAAGATCAAATTATATATATATAGCTTACCTCACAAAATGCCCTGATTTGATCTACTATCTAAAAACCTTTAGTTCAATTTCTGAGAAAAGAATCTTGAACCATCAAATTTTTTGACTTATCATTCCAGAATGCATATTTGTGTTCATTCATAACTTTAAACAAAGACATACTGAACATATATGTTGAGAAACCATAGAGAGTAAAATGTCAAAATTTTGAAGGTAATCATATAAACAGCACATATTGGCTTTTTTTCAGCCAATATTATGAAAGTAAATATTGTTCTCCACACAACACCATATAAGAAATAGCAACCTGCTTTGACATTTTAAGAACTCGTACTAAGGGCAGGAATACATTATGGGTCATGAGAAATTGAGGGAATAATTGGGATTGTTTAATTACGGTGTTTGGATGAGTATTTTCTGGATGGAATTAGAAATTGATTAATCCTCTCAATTTTAAAAATTAGATCAAATTTAATACTATATTTGGTACAAAATAAAAAAATATAAATATAATTTACAAATACAAAATATATATTATTTTTAAAAAATTAATTTAGAAAATTAATTAAAAAATTAATCTAAATTAAAAGATGGCAGAAAAATAAAGAATTCTATAATTATAATACAATTAATCTAGAATTTATTTAATATTTTTTTAATTAAATAATTTGATAAATGTAAAATACATATATAAGAAATTTAATATTAAATTTTCATATAAAATGCTAAAAAATATAAATATAATTTACAAACATAACATATATCTTATTTTTCAAAAATACATACTTTATTCATAAGTAAATAGAATAATGAAATATATTGATATGAGAAAGTGCTTGGTTAATTAAAAAATAAAATAAATTTAAAAATGGCACAAAAATAAAGAATTCTACCATTATGATACAATTAATTTATAATCTATTTAATACTTTTTCTTATTAAATAGTTTGATAAACGTAAAATGCATCTATATTAAATTTAAAATTAAATTTGGCACAAACTATTAAAAAAATATAAATCTAATTTACAAACATAACATATATCTTATTTTTCAGAAATAAATAATTTATATATAAGTAAATATAATAATATAATAAATTAATATCAGGAAATGCTAAGTTAATTAGGAAAATTAATATAAATTTAAGAATGACACAAAAATAAAGAATTCTATAATTATAATACAATTAATTTAGGATTTGTTTAATATTTTCTTTTGTTAAATAATTTGCTAAACGTAAAATACATATTTTTCAAGAAATATAATTTGTTACTTTGAAAATAAATATAATTGTTGAAATGGCCCATAAATGATTAATTTTATAAATATAACAAAATTAATTAAAGACTTGTTTATTATATTTCAACTAACATGCCAAATAATTTTATAAATCTAAAATTACAAATTTTTAAAAATAATTTATTTTGAATGAAATAAATATTTTGAAATTAAAACAAGTAAATGAATTCAAAAATAAAAAATTAAAAAAATGGGCTAAATAGTATATAAATCCATCATTTAATTTATGGACCCTAACATAATGTCTAGGAATTAGTTGAATTCCCCTCAAAAATTTCAGAATTCAAAACCGAAATTAAAAAGACATTGGGATTGTCTAATTCCATCAATTTTGAATTTTGGAATCGAACTAAACACCGCAATTAAGGAATTTGACTTTTAATTCCTCCAATTTTCTCAATTCTTGTGCTTTGGAATCCATCCAAACAAACCATTAGTGCCCGTTTGGTTGAATTCCCAATATAGAATTGAGAAATTGGTCAACTTTGTCAATCCCGAGAAATTTAAGAAATTATTGGAATTGTCTAATTTCAGTGTTTAGATGAGTATTTTCTCGATGAAATTTGAAATTGATTAATTCCCTTAATTTTAGAAAATATATTAAATTTAGGTACAAAATAGCAAAAATAATATAAATAGAATTTACAAACAAAACATATATACTATTTTTTAAAAATAAATACTTTATTTATAAGTGAAAAGAATAATATAATATATTAATATTAGAAATTATTGAGTCAATTAAAAAATTAATATAAATTTAAGAATGGCCAAAAAAACGAAGAATACTATAATTATAATACAATTAATTTAGGATTTATTTAATATTTTTTTCTTATTAAATAGTTTAATAAACATAAAATACATATATATTAAATTTAATATTAAATTTCGTACAAAATATTAAAAAAATATAAATCTAATTTACAAACATAACACATATCCAATTTTTCATAAATAAATATTTTATTTATAAGTAGATAAAATAATATGACATACTGACACGAGAAAATGCTAAGTTAATTAAAAAATTAATATAAATTTAGAATTGGCCCAATTAAAGAATTCTACAATTTACTATGATTAATTTATGATTTATTAAATATATTTTTTCTTATTAAATATTTTGATAAACATAAAATACATATATATTAAATTTAAAAGTAGATTAATTTAAAAATAAAAAAGCTTTAAAAATAACCTAAATGTTATATAAATCTATCATTTAATTTGTGGGCCCCACTGCAATTTATAGGAATTAGATGATTTCATCGTGAAATTTGTGAAATTCAAAATCAGAATTTGAAGAAAGAAGGAACTATCTAATTCCCTCAATTTCAAATTTTAGAATCGAACTAAACTCCGTAATTAAGGAATTGGACTTTTAATTCCTTCAATTCCTTTAATTCATGGGCTTTGGAATTCTTTCAAACAAACCCTTAGGGCCGTTTGGATAAATTCTCAATCTGAAATTTAGAAATTGATCAACTCTGTCAATTTCGAGAAATTTAGGAAATTATTGGGATTATTTAATTACGGTATTTGGATAAGTATTTTTTTGGATGGAATTAGAAATTGATTAATCCTCTCAATTTGAAAAGTTATATTAAATTTAATACTAGATTTGGTACAAAATAAAAAAAATATAAAAATATAAAAATATAAATATATATATATATATATATATATAGTGGCCGTTTGGATGAGTATTAGTGGCTATTTGGTTGAATTCACAATCTAGAATTGAGAAATTAGTCAACTCTGTCAATTCAGAGAATTTAGGAAAATATGGGAATTGTCTAATTTCAGTGTTTGGATGAGTATTTTTTTGATGATATTAGAAATTGATTAATTCTCTCAATTTTAAAAAATATATTAATTTCGGGTGCAAAATAGTAAAAAAATATAAATCTAATTTACAAACATAACATATATCCTATTTTTCAAAAATAAATAATTTATTTATAACTAAATGTAATGATATAATAAATTAATATTAGGAAATGCTAAGTTAATTAGGAAAATTAATATAAATTTTAAAAAGACCCAAAAATAAAAAATTTTGTAATTATAATTCTATAATTATAACATAATTAATTTAGGATTTCTTAATAGTTTTTTCTTGTTAAATAATTTGGTAAACGTAAAATACATATTTTCCCATAAATATAATTTATTACTTAAAAATTAATATAATTGTTGAAATGGCCCATAAATGAAGACTTATATAAATATAATAAATTAATTCAAGATTTGTTTTCTATATTCCAGCTAACAAGTTAAATAATTTCATAAATTTAAAACTACAGTTTTTAAAAAATAATTTATGTTTAGTGAAATAAATATTTTAAAATTAAAACAAGTAAATGAATTCAAAAAATAAAAAATTTAAAAAGTTGTCTAAATATTATATAAATCCTTCATTTAATTTATGGACGCTACCCAAATTTCTAGGCATTAAATGAATTCCTCTCAAAATTTTCAGAATTCAAAATCGAAATTGAAAAAGGGTTGAGATTGTGTAATTCCCTCAATTTCGAATTTTGGAATCGAACTAAACACCGTAATTAAGGAATTAAAATTTTAATTCCTCCAATTTTCTCAATTCCTGCGCTTTGGAATCCATCCAAACAAACCGTTGGTGGCCGTTTGACTGAATTCCCAATTTGGAATTGAGAAATTGATCAACTCTGTCAATTCCGAGAAATTTAGGGAATTGTTGGAATTGTCTAATTCTAATGTTTGAATGAGTATTTTCTAAATGGAATTAGAAATTGATTAATTCCCTCAATTTTAGAAAATATATTAAATTTAGGTACAAAATAGTAAAAATAATATAAATAAAATTTACAAACAAAACATATATACTATTTTTAGGAAATAAATACTTTATTTATAAGTGAAAAGAATAGTATAATATATTAATATTTGAAAATACTGAGTTAATTATTAATATAAATTTAAGAATGGCCAAAAAATGAAGAATATTATAATTATAATACAATTAATTTAGGATTTATTTAATATTTGTTTCTTATTAAATAGTTTGATAAACATAAAATACATATATATTAAATTTTGTACAAAATATTAAAAAAATATAAATCTAATTTACAAACATAACACATATCCAATTTTTCATAAATAAATATTTTATTTATAAGTAGATAAAATAATATAACATACTGACACGAGAAAATACTAAGTTAATTAAAAAATTAATTATAAATTTAGAATTGGCACAAAATAAATAATTCTACAATTTCATATGATTAATTTATGATTTATTGAACATATTTTTTCTTATTAAATATTTTGATAAACATAAAATAAATATATATTAAATTTAAAAGTAGATTAATTTAAAAATAAAAAAGCTTTAAAAATGACCTAAATATTATATAAATCCATCATTTAATTTGTGGGTCCCACCGCAATTCCCAAGAATTAGATGAATTCTTCGCGAAATTTTTGAAATTCAAAATCAAAATTCTAAAAATGGCCCATAAATAAAGAATTATATAAATATAATAAAATTAATTCAAGATTTGTTTATAGGTTTTGACTAACAAGTTAAATAGTTTGATAAATTTAAAATTATAATTTTAAAAAATAATTTATTTTTTATTAAATAAATATTTTAAAATTAAAACAAGCAAAGTGATTTTAAAATAAATTTTTTTTAAAAAAATGACCTAAATGTATATAAATCCATTATTAAATTTGTAGGTCCCATCGCAATTCTTTGGAATTAGTTGAATTTCTCTCAAAATTTTTGGAACTCAAAATCAGATTGAAAAGGGGTAGGAATTGTCTAATTCCATCAATTTCAAATTTTAGAATCAAACTAAACACTATAATTAAGGAATTGGACTTTTAATTCCTTCAATTCTCTTAGTTGTTGTGTTTTGGAATCTATCCAAACAAACCATTAGGAATTGTTTGGATGAATTCCTAATCCGAAAGTAAGTAATTGGTCAGCTTTGCCAATTTCAAAAAATTGAGTGAGTTATTGAAATTGTCTAATTCTAGTTTTAGATGATTTTTTTGGATAAAATTAGTAATTGACTAATTCTCTCAATTTTTAAAAATATATTAAATTTAATATAAAATTTGGTACAAAATTAAAAAAACAAATATAATTGATAAACACAAAATATGTATTGTTTTTTAAAAAATAATGCTTTATTTGTAAGTAAATAGAATAATATAATATAATAATATTAGAAAATATTAAGTTAATTAAAAATTATTATGAATTTAAAAATGGCCCAAAAATAAAGTATTTGATAATTACAATACAATTAATTTAGGATTTATTTAATATATTTTCTTCTTATTAAATAGCTTAATAAACATAAAATACATATATATTAAAAGGCTAATTACGTACACCCCCCGAAATTGTTGTAATTACCTACACCCCCCTTCTTTTCAAAATATTTACTTACACCCCCTGATTATTATTTAATCAAATTATTTTTCAAAAATTTTGCTTTTACCCTTCATAATTTTAAAATTAAATCCCTAAAGTTGGGCTTATTTATAAATAAAAAAATTGAGGGGTCTATTTGTAATTATACAAAATATTGAACATGTATTTTAAAATTTTAAGTTCTAATACCTTCAACTCTTTTTTTTAAATTTTATTTTAAAACTTATAAATTTTGGACTTATTTATAAATAAAAAATTCAAGGGACTTATTTGTAAATTCACAAATATAAAATTTGTAATTAAATTTCTTATATAAGGTTTATTTGTAAAATATTTAAAATATTTAAGGTCCTTTTTATAAATTTTTATTTAAAAAATAATAACATTAGGACTTTTTTATAAATAAAAAAAATTCAAGGGGCTTATTTATAAATATACAAATATTAGGATTTATTTATCAAATATTTAAAATATTTCAGCTCCTTTTTAAATATTTTTTGAAAAATATTAACATTTGGACTTTTATAAATAAAAAAAATTCAAGGGACTTATTTGTAAAAATACAAATATTAGGATTTATTTATAAAATATTTAAAATATTTTAGCTCCTTTATAAATATTTTTTTGAAAAATACTAACATTTAGACTTTTTTATAAATAAAAATATTCAAAGAGTTTATTTGTAAATGTTTTGGGAGAAAGAGTGGATGATGAAAAAATAAGTTTTTTAGGGGTTTAATTATAAAATTACGTAGCGTAAAAGCAAAATTTTTGAAAAAAAATTTGATTAAATAACAATTAGGGGGGTGTAGGTAAATATTTTGAAAAGGAGGGGGGTGTAGGTAATTACGAAAATTTTGGGGGGGGGGGGTTTTTCGTAATTAAGGAAAAATTGAGGGGGGTGTACGTAATTAGCCCTATATTAAATTTAGGTACAAAATACTAAAAGACTATAAATATAATTTACAAACATAGTATATAAAGTATTTTTTAAAAAATAAATACTTTAGTTATATGTAAATAGAATAATATAATATACTAATATTAGAAAAAGCTAAGTTAATTAAAAAATTGATATAGATTTAAAATGATCCAAAAATAAAGAATTTTATAATTATAATACAATTAATTTATGATTTATTTAATATTTTTTCTTATTAAATAGTTTGATAACGTAAAATACATATATATTAATTTTAATACTAAATTTAGTACAAAAAACTAAAAAATATAAATATAATTTACAACATAACATATATACTATTTTTTAAAAATAAATACTCTATTATAAGTAAATAGAATAATAAAATATATTAATATTAGAAAATGCTAAGTTAATTTAAAAATTAATATAAATTTAAAAATGTCCAAAAATAAATAATTCCATAATTATAATACAATTAATCTAAGATTTATTTAATATTATTTTTTGTTAATAATAGTTTGATAAACGTAAAATACATTAATATTAAATTTAGTACAAAATACTAAAAAAATAAAAATATAATTTATGTACATGACATATATACTGTTTTTAAAAATAAATAATTTATTTATAAGTCAATAGAATAATAGAATATATTAATATTAGAAAATGCTAAGTTAAATTAAAAAATTAATATAAATTTAAAAATGGCCCAAAAATAAAGAATTCTACAATTATAATACAATGAATTCAGGATCTATTTACTATTTTTTCTTGTTAAATAATTTGATAAACGTAAAATACATATTATTTTTAGAAATATAATTTATTACTTCAAAAATTAATATAATTATTAAAATGGCCCGTAAATGAAGAACTATATAAATATAATTAAATTAATTCAAGATTTGTTTGTTGTATTTTAGCTAACAAGTTAAATAATTTGATAAATTTAAAATTATAATTTTTGAAAATAATTTATTTTTACCAAAATAAATAATTTAAAATCAAGAAAAGTAAATTAATTTTAAAAAATTTAAAAAATGGCCTAAATTTTATATAGATCCATCATTTAATTTATGGGCCCCATCGCAATTCCCAAGAATTAGATGAATTTCTCTTGAAATTTTTGAAATTCAAAACCGGAATTGAAAAAGGGTAGGAACTGTCAAATTTCCTCAATTCTGGATTTTGAAATCGAATTAAACATCATAATTAAAGAATTAGACTTTTAATTTCTCCAATTTTCTAAATTTATGGGCTTTGAAATTCATCCAAATAGACCATTATGGGGCGTTTGGATGAATTCCCAATCTGAAATTGAGAAATTGGTCAACTCTATCAATTCCGAGAAATTGAGGGAATTATTGGTATTGTCTAATACTGGTGTTTGAATGAGTATTTTTTGGATGAAATTAAAAATTGATTAATTCCCTCAATTTTGAAAAATATATTAAATTTAAGTAAATAGAATGATATAATATACTAATATTAGAAAATGCTAAGTTAATTAAGAAATTAATATAAATTTAAAATGGCCCAAAAAATAAAGAATTCTATAATTATAATACAATTAATTTAGGATTTATTTGCTATTTTTCTTGTTCAATAATTTGATAAATGTAAAATACATATTTTCTTAGAAATATAATTTATTACTTCAAAAATTAATATAATTATTGAAATAACCCGTACATGAAGAATTATATAAATATAATAAAATTAATTCAAGACTTGTTTATTATGTTTTAGCTTACAAGCTAAATAATTTGACAAATTTAAAATTACAATTTTTAAAAAATAATTTATTTTTAGCTAAATAAATATTTTAAAATTAAAACAAGTAAATTAATTAAAAAATTAGAAAATTTTAAAAAATGGCCTAAATATTATATAAATCTATCATTTAATTTGTGGGCCCCATTGCAATTCCTAGGAATTAGATGAATTTATCTCGAAATTTTCAGAATTCAAAACTGGAATTGGAAAAGGGTAGGAATTATCTAATTTCATCAATTTCGAATTTTAGAATCGAACTAAACACCATAATTAAGAAATTAGACTTTTACTTCCTTCAATTTTCTCAATTTCTAAACTTTGGAATCCATCCAAATAGACCCTTAGAGGCCGTTTAGATGAATTTTCAGTATGGAATTGAGAAATTGGTCAACTTTATCAATTCTGAGAAATTGAGAGAATTGTTGGAATTATTTAATTTTGATGTTTGGATGAGTATCTTTTGGATGGAATTACAATTTGATTAATTCTCTCAATTTTAAAAGATATAGTAAATTTAATATTAAATTTCATAAAAAAAATATATAAATATAATTTATGGACACAAAATATAGATTATTTTTTAAAAATTATACTTTATTTGTAAGTAAATTGAATAATATAATATAATAATATTAGAAAAATACTAAGTTAATTAAAAAAAAATACAAAGTTAAAAATGACCCAAAAATAAAGAATTCTATAATTATAATACAATTAATTTAGGATTTATTTAATATATATATATAGTACAAAACACTAAAAAATATAAATATAATTTACAAACATAACATATATACTATTTTTAAAAATAAATAATTTATTTATAAGTAAAAAAGAATAATATAATATATTAATATTAGAAAATACTAAGCTAGTTAAAAAATTAATATAAATTTAAAAATGGCCCAAAAATAAAGAGTTCTATAATTATAATACAATTAATTTAGGATTTATTTAATATTTTTTGTTGTTAAATAATTTGATAAACGTGAAATACATATTTTCTTAGAAATATAATTTAGTATTTCAAAAATTAATTCAAGATTTAGTTATTATATTTTAGCTAACAAGTTAAATAATTTGATAAATTTAAAATTACAATGTTTAAAAATAATTTATTTTTAATTAAATAGATATTTGAAAATGAAAACAAGCAAATTAATTTAAAAATAAAAAATTTTAAAAAATGGTCTAAATGTTATATAAATTCATTATTCAATTTGTGAGTCCCATCGTAATTCCCAGAAATTAGATAAATTTCTCTCAAAATTTTTGAAAATTAAAACTAAAATTAAAAAAATAAGAATTATCATGTTCTCTCAATTTCAGATTTTAAAATCAAACTAAATACGATAATAAAAAAATTAAACTTTTAATTTCTCAAAATTCTTTGATTCAGTACTTGGGAATCCATCTAAACAGATCCTTACACTCGGATTTGGAGTCCGACACAAACTTGGATCGCACTCACTAACGGTCATGTTGGTCACCTCTAAAATGTAGTCGCGGCTAGGGCTGTGCATTCGGTTAAAACCGAACCGAACCGAACCGAACCGGCCGAACCAAAATTTTCAAAAACCAAAACTAAACCGAACCGAACCGTAATAAAACCAAACCAAAATCGAACCGAAATATTTCGGTTCTGTTCGGTTATAACCGAATTGCAAACCGAATTTTTATAGGATGAATGAATCTGGTCATTTGCATAAGGGATTAAGGGAGAAAAAAAATTAGTACAAGATATATATTATACTTCAAGTGAATCAAGTCTTCAAGTTACGGCAGCAGCACAACAGGAGGCTAGGAGCAGGCTGAGCTGCAAAATACTTCAACAGCTCAAATTCATGTAGCAAGACAGTTCAAGACTTCATGTAAATCAAGTCTTCAAGTTGCAGGAGCAGCACAGCAGGAGGCTAGGAGCAGCAGCAGCAGGAGCAACACAGCAGGAGCAGCAGGAGGCTAGGAGCAGCAGCAGCAGGAGTAACACAGCAGGAGCAGCACAGCAGGAGGCTAGGAGCAGGATGAGCAGCAACAGCAGGACAATGTATAGTAGCAGACTAGCAGTCTAGCAGAAACGGGCAAGCTGCAAAACACTTCAACAGTTCAAATTCATGTAACAAGACAGTTCAAGACTTCAAGTAAATCAAGTCTTCAAGTTGCAGGAGCAGCAGAGCAGCAGGAGCATGTATATTGTATAGTAGCAGAAGCTGGCAAGCTGCACTGCTGCAGAACACTTCAACAGTTATGTGGTTTAGAATAAATATGATCAACTGTAATTATGTGGTTCAGAATAAATAACTGTAATTATGTGGTTCAGAATAAATATGATCAATTCAGTAATCAGTTAGCATTTTAACTTTGAAGGATTATATCATGCCAAATGATCCATTAAGAAAAGCTTGAGAAATCTCCTGTAGTCCCGTGTACAGAAGTAACAAAACAGAAGCCAGAAGGCCCAGAACCAGAAGTTCCAACTTCCAAGTAGCATAACATTACTAGGGTGAAGCCAAAGAATGAGACAATCGTCCAATCAGTCACTTGCCCACATACAAGCATAGCATATGGCAATGAGCCAATGATTCAACATCTTCATCGCCTCAAACAGCTTATGAAAAATTCAAAAAATATCATTAAAAAACCATAAAATAATTCCAAGAGGGTCATACCGTCATATTCGCCTTATACCGTCATACCCAGCATCCCTCTCTGGTTGTCCCCGTGAGCGAATGGTAGGTAGTGGTTGCCTTCACAGGCCATCCAAACAACCATGCCATTGCTACAAGCCTACAAAGTGAAGAGGACGAAGCCAGAGTAGGGGACCATTGGAACACCTCCGCATCAAAACACCAAAGACAAAAAAACCTCAAATAAGAGGATAGTGAGAGGCGCAAATGTTACCAAAATGGATCATAAAATTATGACTGTTATTGTTGTGAAAAGAGTGTATGGTATTTAAATCAGCATCTTGAAACAAATGACATCATATTATGAGAATCCCAGAAAAAGCATTTATTTTCAGCTTTTATAGCTTTTATTTTATCTTCCTTTTTTATGCTAATTTTTGCAGTGACTTCCTCTCATTGAGGATTTTTGCCCCATTTATGGAAGGCTTTTATTTTTAGATGAAAATTAAGTTTTGATGTTTCTTTTTTAATGACAATTCAGAATATCCCTGCCTATTTTAAAGATCGACATGTACACACACATACTTTGATATAAAAATTTAACTTGATTTTCTCTTGTAAGCTAGTTTTTGTTAATATAATATTAATTGTGTTTTGAATTGTTTAAACTAATAATTATTTTTGAAAAAACCTCTTGTTTTTTGTGTGCGTATGTGATGTTTTATTTTATGACATTTTTAGACTTTTCGAAGTTTTCTGAATTGTTTTTAAGTGATGGGGGCATTTTTGTTTTCATTAAGTTCCTTCCATTGACGTGTTGGTGAAGGTTTTGTTTTTGAATCTACAGTATAGGCCAATTGTGAAAGGATATATTCTTGGATTACTTTTAGCTCACACCCTCTTTGTATGTTATCATTGATCTAAATGATACAATTTGGATGGTATTTGTTTATTGGCGCATGTCATATTTTCTTTTGTGTTTCTCTTTTGTTATTAATTTGAAAGAATGTGAATTATTGTTTAATATATTTATTTCTTGCCATTAGTATCTTGTGCTTGGTAATGTTTCAAAAAGTGGAATGTGCATGCATGTAGTTTGGGAACTGGACAATGCCTAAGTTGAGCATTTTTTATATAAAAATTGTGCCTGTAATTAATTGCATCATATAACAATTATATGTCATATCATATACTATTAGTTATCATTTTGAACTTTATTCAAAATCTTACTAATCTCATTTGAAACACTATGTATGATGTGGCATGATCATTAAAGCTTTGTATATGATGAGATCAATTTTGATCCCAATAACTCAATGAAGATCTTATTTTACTTGATCTCCAAATAATATACGATGGTAGTTGGGCCTCACATTTAGGCGTTGAACTACTTTGTCAATCCTAAAAATCAACAAAAAATAGATCAAATCGCATTATTCTTATTGCCTAGAGCAATTCAATGTGGACCATCTCCACTATATGACTACTTTTTCAAAATACTAGTTATTGGATCAACTTTACGTATCTTAAAAATATTTTTTCTTCTTCTTTGCTTTTGGCAAATATCTATTTTACTCTAATTTATATTTTCTTGGAGCAATTACTTATTTTCTTGTTGATTTTTCTAATGTGGTTTTGTTGTTTTGCATTATTCTACTAATGAAATGACTATTCACATAAACTCCGTAAATATCTTTATTTCTCAATAAAAGATTTGTTTTTGACATTTTTGATTTTTTTCTATTAGTTTAAGCGAGATACAAAGTTGAAGTTATATTACTTTTTCAAAGACGGCTAATAAGTTTGTGCATTAATGGGTATGATATTGTTGATATAACAGCTACCAATGCGGATACTATTTGCCAGGTAATCATGATAGGTAAGTACCCTTTTTAGGATCCTCTTTTTGATATTTTAGTGACTATCTTGCAATGGTTCTTGTTCCATCTTACGATGGAAACAATTATTTATGTATACTCTATTGATATCCTTATTTCTCAAAAGAAAAATTGTTTCGACATTCTTGATTATTTTCTATTAGCTTAAGTGTATACCAAGCTGAAGTTATATCATTTTTTAGTGGCTACGTAGTAGTTTGTGTGCAAATGGGAATGATATTGTTCACATATAGTGGCACCTTTTTGCTAGGTAATAATGATAGGTGGCAAGTTCACACCTTTTTGTGACCATAGTTTTGATATTTTAGTGGCTATTTTGCAGTGGTTCTTGTTCCCTAAATAATTCTTAGTTGTCTATTTTTTTGTTCTTACTCTAAAAGAAGATTTAATGTTTCTAATATCTGTCTCTATCCATAAAACCAAATTAAAATATATCTGTGTTTTGCCATGCTTGGGCTTTGAGATTTTTTTGTTGAAAAATCTAAATCATTCTATGGCATAAAATTGATGGTGCAAATGTAAAAGCTTAATGTCTGCTAGAATCAGGAGCTTAGCTAGTCTCTCCTTGCTTCTTGTTCTTTTTGAAGTCGTTATTTCTTAAAGCAAATAGCTTCAATATATTCTCTGCAACATCTTAATTATTAAATAGGTCAAACTGTATGTGTAAATCACATTAGCTAGGAAACCAATTCTCATGGTGTTTTCCTTATATGTTTTATTTAGTGATAATTGAAGTAAAATAACACAATAATACATGCAAATAATTTTCTTTTAACAATGATGATGGTTGACCATTTCAACAAAACTAATTTCTTACAGGATCTAATTGGATTAATGGGGTTAATTAGTACCAATTTAATGGAGTAGAGTCAAGTTCATTTATTAACCTTGATGTATATAACACCGAACAATACATTCTTGGAGTTTGAAAATTTTATCTATATGTTTTAGAATACTCTCTCTCTTGCTTGTTGAATAGGCACTATTATTTTTTCTTTCTTTCTATTGTCACATCTATCATTGTTTTTGTCCTTTTTAGTACCTAAGCATGCCTCCTGAATATACTTTGCATGGCTCACTATCAAAAAATGTTATACATGTGCACTGTCTTTGCATCCTCTAAAGTTTTTTTCATTATATACCCATAACCTAAAATGCTATTGTATAGACCAAGTTGCTGTTTAATGTTTGTTTTTTTTAAACATTTATGTTGTTTCTCTTAATTGCTCAATGGTGATAAATAGTTTTCAAGGTATTTTTTGACCTACTCATACTCCATGAATAGAATTTTACTATTATTTTGATATCAAAAGTGCCTTCAAATGATAATATTTTTAAATGAATTTTTTGTTCTAAGACATTTAAAGAAATGTGAATTACTTATGGTTTTTATCTATCCAATTTTTTTCATTCTCAATTAAAATTCTTTCTGTTGTTTCTAGTTTGAATCAATTATTGCATATGTTGTACTATACTTACTGTTTGATTTTTAGCAATGTCGCGAGCTGTTGATATACTATGATGGTGGCATTAGCATTCTTTTTTATATTTGGGGATGAACAGAACTTCTGCATAGTGACCTTTCAATACCGCCATAGTCTACATTTTTTGGTGATAAACCTGTTGTTGCTTCTAATTATTATCTATTTGGCTGAATAAAATGCATTATTTTCTTTTTTATCTTTAGGGATGGATAGAATTTCTAAACAGAGCTAACTTCCAACTCATTTATATTCTATATTTTTTGGTAATAAACCTATTATTGCTTCAATTACTATGTATTTGGATGAATAGAACACAATGATTCCTTTGTTGAGGCAAATAAAGCTATTCTATATATGATCTAAAAGTCTTTGACTTCTAAGTGTAAATTAGAGCTTTAATGATCATCCATGGTATTTTGAAATGACTATAAATTTGCTTTGGCTGCTATGGATGATCTCTGTTGTATTGGGGTGTAATTTAGCTAAAGATCAGTTTTATTTTGGTTTAGCTCTAGTGTGATTATGTCATGGTTTTATTTATCCATAAATAGGGACTATTGGCTAACATGCTTGTTATAAAAATAACCATCACTACATTATGTTCTTTCTCATCCTCAATTTATTTTAGTAAATTTAATTTTTTATTCTCACATTGACGCAATAAGTAGGAAAAACGAAAAAAATATTGTCACCATTGTTAAGAACTTCTTGAATTCATAAGGAAATAATAAAATTTACCAAAATAGAATTTTGTTGAGAAAATAATAGTCCTATACATTCATAGTGTTGAGGTTTATTTATATAATTAGACAAAATTATATGTTACCCAAACTGCTTGATCTTTTTGACATACACCCAAGGAACATGTATATTTTTCTCTAATATTTTTCTACTGTTAAATAATTTAATAAACGTAAAATACATATATATTAAATTTAATATTAAAGTTAGTACAAAATACTAAAAAAATAAATATAATTTACAAACATAAGTTGTACACTATTTTTTAAAAATAAATAATTTATTTATAAGTAAATAGAATAATATAATATATTAATATTATAAAATGCTAAGTTAATTAGAAAATTAATATAAACTTAAAAATGACCCTAAAATAAAGAATTTCATAATTATAATAAAATTAATTTAAGATTTTTTTAAATATTTTTTTTGTTAAACAATTTGATAAACGTAAAAAACATATTTTCTTAGAAATATAATTTATTATTTCAAAAAACAATATAATTATTAAAATGGTCCATAAATAAAGAATTATATAAATATAATAAAATTAATTCAAGATTTATTTATTATTTTTTAGATAACAAGTTAAACAATTTGATTAATTTAAAATTACAATTTTATTAAAAAATAATTTATTTTTAGTGGAATAAATATTTAAAATTAAAACAAGTAAATTAATTGAAAAATAAAAGAAATTTAAAAATGGCCTAAAGTTATATAAATCCATCATTTAATTAGTGGGCCCCATCACAATTCCTCGAAATTAGATGAATTTCTTTCAAAATTTTTCTAATTCAAAACTGGAATTGGAAAGGGGTAGGAATTGTTTAATTCTCTCAATTTCAGATTTTGGAATCGAAGTAAACACCGTGATTAAGGAATTGAAATTTTAATTCCTCCAATTTTTTGAATTTCTAGGCTTTGGAATCCATCCAAAGAAACCCTTAGGGGCCGTTTGGATGAATTCCCAATCTAAAATTGAAATTTTGGTCGACTCTGTTAATTCTGAGAAATTAAGAGAATTGTTGGAATTGCCTAATTCCAGTAGATGGATGAGTATCTTTTGGATGAAATTAAAAATTGATTAATTCTCTTAATTTTAAAAAATAAATTAAATTTAATATTAAATTTGGTACAAAGTAAAAAATATAAATACAATTTATAAACATAAAATATATATTATTTTCTAAAAATTAATTCTATATTTATAAGTAAATAGAATAATATAACATATTAACATTAGAAAATATTAAGCTAATTAAAAAATTAATAAAAATTTTAAAATGGCCAAAAAATAAAGTATTCTATAATTATAATACAATTAATTTAAGACTTATTTAATATTTTTTTTCTCATTACATATATATTATTTTAAAAAATAAATAATTTATTTATAAATATATAGAATAATATAATATATTAATATCAGAAAATACTAAGTTAATTAAAAAATTAATATAAATTCAAAAATAAACCAAAAATAAAGAATTCTATAATTGATGTATTGTTATCATAGAGATTATCATTGATGTATTGTTAGCTCCCTCATTTAACCTATCTGCTAGAATTCTATGTATACATATATGGGAATAGATTGAGAGGAGATGGATTATTACTTTTCTAAATCTGAACTGCTTATACAAATTGTACTAACCCTTTTCCTCTTGGTAGTGTCATTTCAGAACAAATTTTGCTCATTTTTCTATTTTAATTGCCATTTTTATATTCATTTTATAATACTAGTAACTATTTGGTCTCGTCTAAACATACAGCGAATTATTTTGGATTGTGCTGTATGTGCTTATTAGATTTTTTTTTTGTCCTTTAAACTATGTTGCTAGGGATATTTCCCAATCTTTGTGGCACTTTTGCACTAAACTGGTTGGTGATTACTGGCCATTTATTTGCAGGTTATAGTGGATGATGATGAAAGTTTGATTTCTTAATTTTGTAGTTTACTGCATTATGCTAGCTATTTGCTGAATATATAGGAAACAACAGAATTACTTTGCAGAGTGTTATAGATTTTCAAGTTTGTGGTTATTCATTATTCATAAATGTTTCTATTTCTTCCATCTAGTTGCACTTGCCTTTCACATCAGTTTCTTTGTTCATCATAGCTGTGGTCATAAAACTTGTTTTTGTATTTCATGATTATTTCTTGTTGAATACATAGAACCAATGGAATTACTTACACCATACTAATTCTTTATTATTTCACCTCGATTCACTTCTAGTTTTATGATAATTTCCCACTCTGATCCAACCTGCTTTCAGCCTCATAACTCCAGTTAGTACCATGATACAAGTACAAAGGCGGGCTGGCCAACACATATGTAAGAGGAATACATATGATGATGCTTTTGGTTGGATTTTGCCTGTCGATTTATCTATATGGCACACAAGGTGATTTGGATCCCATTCTGTTATTAAAAACTTTATCGAACTTATAATGTTGATTCCCCATAAGATCCACAAGATAATTTGTTGTTTCTTATTGTCTCATTTTCTGTTCTATACCTTTTCAGTCATTGTTCTTTATATATTGTACTCTGAATTCAATGCCTATTGCCATTGAGCTATATTTTGGAGGGACTCGCTTATTCTTTTTTGATATTGAATATTTACTATTCTGGCTAAAAATTTCTGTCAAAAACTAGATGGATACTTGATTTTTTTTCATGCTATTGCTTGTGATGGTAAATTATCAAAGGATGGAAATTTTTTACATGAATGGCTGTAGTTTTGTTTCTATTTTTTAGTTAGTTAGATCAAATCTTGTAATTGTTCTTTCAGCCAAAGCTTCTTACCGTCTTCAAGGTTTATTGTGACACACTCACTAATGACATGAAGACTGTAATCAAAACTATAGTTTATGAGTTGATTCTAGTTTTTGTGGCCTGATTTGCAAACCCTGACTTGGTAGCAACTAAAAGGGCAGTGGATCCCGATGGTACTGTTAAATTGTTCATTTTTCAGATTTACTTCAGTTTGTTGAATGTCGTTAATTAGCATTGGATGTTTTTATGATTAGTGTGCTAGTGCTACACTCTTTATAGATGGAGGCGTATCATTGGCCAACAAGTTAAGGAGCCTTTCTTCAGAAAGCTTTCTTCAATTTTTGGTTGCTATTTTCAAGTTTGTACAGGTCAGGGGATATTTTGCATAAGATGTGTTCTCCATTTAACTATTTGTGTGAACCTAATTTTTTATTAGAAACAATTCACCAAATCTATTAGCTTAGTAACCACTTGTGACACTTGCTTTTTGTTATTGTATTGCCCATTGTGCGGTGGCTAATATTAACCTCGAAGTTCTGCCTCAGCCTTTGGTTTGCTAGTATGGGGCTTTTGTTTGTATTCCATGCCATAGTTCTTTATTACTGTATTAAGATTGGGCTGTCTTTCTCAAAAGGAATTAAAATTGGGCTGTTTGGCTAAGTCATTTTAAATTTTTTTTATGATCATGGCCATTATCTTAAATACCGCCAACATTGATTATCCTACATTATGTTCGAGCTTCAGCTTTTGGATGCAGCAGGCATTGGGCAAGTCATGTTGTGTATTCTTTTGCCCTTGCTTGCACAATTTGATTTGGGTTCTTGATTTGTTCACTCATTTTCTTCACTTAGCTTTAAGGTTTCAAAAAGCAGTAGGCAAACCTAGGCGGTTAGGAGACTGCCCAGCACCCAGCGGATTCAAATAAAATAATATTTTAAAATACATATAATACATAAAAATATTAGAAATACTTGAAACATTGAAATAATGCTATGATTACATATGCATATCCGGTCTAATAACATGTTATCCTAATAATTGTTTTGATTTTCAAGAATTCTGAAATCAAAATTCATAATTCTTTGAATTCAGAAATTAGATTCTGAATTCTGAAATCAAAATTCTGTGAATTTGGAAATCAGATTCTGAATTTTTGAATTTTGAAACCAGAATTCCGTTCTCAAGGGAATAAACAAACTCATCCTCAATTCTCAGAAAAATGCTTCACATGCTCAACTTGCAAGATGGAAAACAAAGATTCATCACATTAGAAAAATTGCCTTGACTCTTAATTGCCACTAGTGCAGGAAAGAGGGATTCGAAGAAGGGATGCTGGACCAACTCACCATCCAACTCACCATCAAAGTAGTGTGGGCTACTGGAGCAAGTAGCAGGGAAGAAATGAGGAGAGAAATAAATGTGCTCAGGAGAGAGAAATGCGCAAGAGAGAAAGAAATAGTGATGCAGCGGGAGAGGAAGCACGAGGGGTAGGGGGAAGAGCACCGTCTTCTCTTGATGCAGTGGGAGAAAGCACGAGAGATAGGGATAAAATTATCGTCTTCACTTGATGCAGCAAGAGGAAGGTACGAGGAATAGGGAGAAAGAGCATCGTCTTCTCACCATGATAGATCCTTAAATCCACAAGGAAGATAGAAAAGGAACAAACCCAAAATAAGAGAATATTATTGATAGAAAAGTTTTCCTTTTTGTTACAACCTTGGTCTGTATATATAGCCCTCTAATAAATTTAGAGTCCTACTTAGTGTAAATTAAAAATAGGACTTAGACTCTACTAAGAATTCTACTTAACATATCTTAAATAAAGATATATAAATCCTATTCCTTATTGGGCTAGGACTGTTATTGACTCGGACTGATAAATAAATCCTAATTTTGATCAATACAAAGTCCTAATTATCCAAAAAAGTAAATAAGAGACTTGTAGGAATCGATCTCAGCTTTCCAACGGATAGTTATTTGCTAGATTTGGATCAATATCTTAGGAGATATGGCCTTCGGACTGTAGCTGTACGAATCTTAATGGATCCTAATTGGAGTTGGAATTCAACTTGGACTGGATCTCTAATTTTACTGTGAAAAAAGATATAGTTGTCCTACATCAAATAGCCAAAGAAACTCTAAACCCCATCCTTTCTTTTCTCACTTACAGCTATTGGGATTTGATTTTTTTCTTTATCGAGTTTGGGTTTTGAAGATGTTATATTGGGTTGCCTAGTCAATTGGGCCACTTAAGTGGTTGCCTACTTGATTAGGTGGCCAACCTAGTTAATTAAGCTACCTGGGCCCCGTAACTGGCCCTGCCTTGCTATAGGCAGGGCTAGTTGGGTGGCTGCCTCTACCTAGATAGCTGCCATTTGAAACATTGCTGTGACGCCCCTATCGTGTCCGATCGAACCACAACTCAAGTGGACAACATACAAATAAAAGGTTTACAGAATACATAGAATTAAGATTTATTTCATCAATACGAATATAGTTCAGATAACATAACAAAACGTGGTCTCACTGGAAATACTCAAGTCCTCAAAAGTTTTCCCCTACATAAAATAGAATAACATGTAAATAAATCAGCTCCAAAGATAGTTGCGCACGTACTTTTTGCTACCGTAGACACCTGTGCCAGGCTTCTACTCTCCTGTGGATAGGAA
Source organism: Trichopus zeylanicus subsp. travancoricus (assembly GCA_005019695.1). Classification (NCBI taxonomy): domain Eukaryota; kingdom Viridiplantae; phylum Streptophyta; class Magnoliopsida; order Dioscoreales; family Dioscoreaceae; genus Trichopus; species Trichopus zeylanicus. The sequence goes on along the minus strand of RXID01015801.1, from coordinate 18,798 downwards.
CAATCAAAGAATGAGCCACGAATGCTCAGTAGGAAGTTACCTCCTCCAAACAATAGGAGAGATCAATTTTTGCTGGCAACAATAAAATTAACACAGTGGCAACGACAATAATTCGACGACAAAGGTGATTAGGTAAATTAACATCCACAGTAAGAAATAAATTAACAAGGATATCTTATGGGTGTGGCTGCCTCCCCTACCAAGCAGAGTCATACCACTCTGCACTCCCAACAGCTGATGGAGTGGTGATCCGCAATCACACAGCAGATCACGCTTGATGGAGTGGTGATCCGTAATCACACAGCAGATCACGTCTCCTATCAAGCAGAGTCATACCACTCTGCACTCCCAACCGCTGATGGAGTGGTGATCCGTATTACACAGCAGATCACGTTTGATGGAGTGGTGATCCGTATCACACAGCAGATCACGTTTGATGGAGTGGTGATCCGTATCACACAGCAGATCACATTTGATGGAGTGGTGATCCGTATCACACAGCAGATCACGTTTGATGGAGTGGTGATCCGTATCACACAGCATATCACGTTTGAGGGAGTGGTGATCCGTATCACACAGCAGATCACGTTTGAGGGAGTGGTGATCTGTATCACACAGCAGATCACGTTTGATGGAGTCGTGATCCGTATCACACAGCAGATCACGTTTGATGGAGTGGTGATCCGTATCACACAGCAGATCACGTTTGAGGGAGTGGTGATCCGTATCACACAGCAGATCACGTCCCCTATAACTCCGCCATCAAGATAAATAATTTCCATCAATTCCATCTTATGAACCTCCCCCCTTACAACTCCGCCATCGAGATAAATAATTTCCATCAATTTCACCTTATGAACCTCCAATTTATCATGTTATTATCAACAGCCATTGATCCAGCGATTCATCACCCAAGTCCTTAATAATTCCACATTTAATTCTTAAGCCTAATTTAAACCAATTCCAAAACCAGAATCTAAACCAAAACCGATTCTGAGCCCCACCTAAACCAAAGCCAACTTTAAACGAAACCAAAACCTAAACCAACTTTTAACTGAACCAAACCGAAACCAACTCTCGGATTAAACCAAAACCATAATTAACTTTAAGTTAAACCTTAATTAAACTAATCCTTCTTCCTCCTCAAAACCCTAACCCTAATTCTACTGCCGCCGCCGCTGCCGCCTCCGCCAGGCCATCCCACCGTCCGGCCGCCCCGCTGCCAGGCCGCCACGCCGCCACGCCGCACGCCGACGTCTCCGCTGGGCCGTGGCTGCCGCCAGACCACCGCCTCCGGCGTCGCCAGACCCGCGTTGCCCCGCGCCCCTGGCCGACTCCGGCCTGTGCAGTCGTGCGCACGCCACCGGCCGCTCCCGACGCCGTATCACGCGCCAGAACTGCGTCGACACCGGGTCCGTGCTGCCTGCGCACGACGCCCGCACGCATCAGCGCCGCACACCGCCGCACCGCACGCCGCCGCCTCCGCTGCCGGCCGCCGGAGCACAGCGGACGATCGGGGATGATGGGAATTTTGCAATTTAGCCCTCTAATCTTTCTATTCTCAAAACATGCCATCGATTGGTATAACACAGACATCTATTCTCTACTCAGTTTTACTTAGATCTAGGTTATCATCATCCTCCTAAATATCATGAGGGTCACTAAGTTTATCGATTATTCAACATGAATTTGTCTCGAGCATAACGGCAAAGAGAAACGGATGAAAATAACACCACCTAATTCGAATAGAGGTAAGGAGAAAACAAATGAAAGTAACTTAACCTACCTCGAATCTCGATAACGATCGTCCCAAATCTTCTTGCCACTCCGTAGGCCTCCCCAACGATTGTCCCTTGACTCTCTCTATCCGTCCGGGTTTAGTGGGTGGTTGCTGCCTATAAATAGAGGCGGTTATTGGGTTGTGGATTGTGGGCCCGAGTAATGGGCCGTTATGGAGTGACGGGTGGTTACATTCCTACCCCGTTAAATAAATTTGGTCCCCAAATTTTAAAATGAACATACCTCAAAAGATATGGGGGTATTTGCCCCTGATGTCCTCCTCTCTCTCCCAAGTGGCCTCGTCCACAGAGTGATGCTGCCACTGTACTTTTACCAAAGGGATCACCTTTCTTCTAAACACATGCTCTTTTCGTTCTAAGATCCGAATTGGCGGCTCCTCACATGTCAAGTCCTCCCTCAGCTGTAACTGCTGAAACGATAGTATATGTGTGGCATCTGGGATGTACTTCCTCAGCATTGACACGTGGAAGATGTTATGCACATTAGCTAAGGCTGGAGGTAAGGCAAGTTTATAAGCAACTGCTCCAATTCACTCTAAGATCTCAAAGGGGCCAATATAACGAGGTGCTAACTTGCCCCTCATCCCAAATCTCATCACGCCCTTTGTTGGAGAGATCTTTAGAAAAACATGATCGCCCACAGGAAACTCCAGATCCCGCCTTCTGGTATTAGCATAACTCCTTTGTCTACTTTGTGCTGAGTAACCTCTTTCGAATCACTTCAATCTTCTCCGTAGCTAATTGAACCAGCTCTGGTCCCAAAATTTGCCTCTCACCAACCTCTGTCCAACACATCGGGGATCTCCACTTCCTCCCATACAAAGCCTCATAAGGTGCCATTTGAATACCAGCATGATAACTATTGTTGTAGGTGAACTCAGCTAGACACAAATGAGTCTCAGCTCCCCTTGAAATCCAGAGCACACGCTCTCAGCAAGTCCTCTAGGGTCTGGATTGTTCTCTCTGATTGACCATCAGTTTGAGGGTGATATGCAGTACTAAAACGTAACTGCGTCCCCAAAGCTTCCTGAAAACTACCCCAAAATCGTGAAGTGAATCTGGGATCTCTATCAGAAATGATGGTAACAGGTATTCCATGAAGTTTTACTACTTCCTCTATATATAGTTCAGCAAGCTTGTCCAAGGAGTAGGTCATCTTAATAGGAAGGAAATGGGCTGACTTAGTTAACCGATCCACCACAACCCAAATAGCATCCAACCCCTTCCTTGTCCTGGGTAACCCAGCCACAAAGTCCATGGTCACATGATCCCATATCCATTCAGGGATAGGGAGTGACTGTAACTTTCATGCTGGTTTTTGGTGTTCAATTTTGACCTGTTGATACACTAAACATTTGGAAATAAATTCTGCAATATCTCTTTGCATGCTCTGCCACCAATAATTTTGCTTCATGTCTCGGTACATTTTTGTGCTACCTGGGTGTACTGAGAAACGAGAGCGATGAGCCTCGTTTAGCAATTCTTGCTTCAATTGAAAGTCATCAGGGACACACAGCCGACCCTGATATCAAATCACACCGTCAGTAGTCACATCAAACCCTGGTTTAGAATTTTGAGTTAACTCAATTTTAAGGTCTGCAACCTAGGATCTTTCAACTGGCACTCTTTAAGTTTCAACACCAGTTCTGACTCTAGGCGCAATCCAGCTAGCAATCCTCATTGAGTCTCTGTTATAATGGTTAGTTTCATGTCTCCCAAGGTTTCTAAGATCTTCCATCTTCTTACCAATAAATGTGTTGAGTATCCTACCGATTTCCTACTAAGTGCATCTGCAACAACATTGGCTTTACCTGGGTGGTAGTTGATTGAGCAATCATAGTCCTTGAGGAAATCCAGTCATCTCCTCTGTCTCATCTTAAGTTCTTTCTGGGTGAAAAGATATTTCAAACTCTTATGATCTGTAAAGATTTCAACTGTCTGTCCATAAAGATAATGCCTCCAAATTTTTAGTGCAAAAATGACAGCTGCTAATTCAAGGTCATGAGTGGGATAATTTTTCTCATGGACCTTTAATTGCCTAGAGGCATAGGCTATCACTTTTCCATGTTGCATTAGAACGCAACCCAATCCGTTGATGGAAGCATCATTGTATACCGCCAACCCATCGCCACCAGAAGGTATGGGCAACACTGGTGCAGTAGTCAACCTTCTCTTTAATTCTTGAAAACTTTACTCACAATCTTCAGCCCAATCAAATTTAACATTCTTCTGAGTCAATCGGGTCAGTGGAGTAGCAATCTTGGAAAAACCTTTCACAAATCTTCTATAGTAACCTGCCAATCCAAGGAAACTTCTCACTTCAGTTACATTAGGGGGGCCTCTTCCAGTCCAACACAGCTTCTATTTTCTTGGGATCTACTAATATACCAGCACCAGAGATCACGTGACCCAAGAAAATCACCTCCGACAACCAAAAGCCACACTTACCAAGTTTGGCATATAATTTCTCTTGTCTCAAGGTTTCCAACACAATTCTGAGATGTTGCTTGTGCTCATTATGACTCTTGGAATATATTAAAATGTCATCTATAAAGACAATGACGAATTGATCTAAATACTGCCTGAATACCCTATTCATTAAATCCATAAAGACAACAGGTGCATTGGTCAAGCCAAATGGCATGACAAGAAATTCGTAATGTCCATAGCGAGTTCTGAAGGCATCTTCGAGATGTCCTCCTTCTTGACCTTTAATTGATGATAGCCAGATTTTAGGTTAATCTTCGAGTACACTTGAGTACCTTGTAACTGATCAAAGAGATCGTCAATCCAAGAAAGAGGATATTTATTCTTTACTATGATTTGATTTAACTGACAATAGTCAATGCATAATCTCATAGTTCTGTCTTTCTTCTTCACAAAAAGGACTGGTGCATCCCAAGGAGATGCACTAGGGCGTATGTGACCATTGTTCAAAAGTTTTTTTTTATTTTTTTATTTTTTTATTTTTTTATAATTGTTTCTTCAACTCTACTAACTTCACCAGTGTCATTCTACAAGGGGGTTTCGAGATCGAAGCTGCACCGGGCTTGAGGTCTATGTCAAACTCCACCTTTCTGTCAAAAGACAATCCTAATAACTTCTCAAGAAAGACCCCTGCATACTTTCGGACAATAGGAATGTCCTCTAATCGAGGTGTACTCAATAGCTCCTCAGAGATAAAAACTAGATATCCCTTGCAACCCTTCATCAATAGTTGTTGGGCTTGCAGAAAAGAAATAATAGGAGAAAAGTTTTCTTACATACCGGAGAAAGTAAAAGTATCTTGTCTAGGTGGTTTGAAAGTTATTACCTTTATCAAACAATCAACATTGGCATGATAAGCGGTCAACCAGTCCAAGCCTAAAATGACATCAAAATCCTTGAAATTTAGTAGCACTAGATCTATGGTGGGTTCTTAGTTTTCAATGCTAATAACACACTACTTGAATACTTAATCTACAATCATTTTATCGCCAGTAGTATTCCAACTATCAAAATTGTCTTTAGAGGTTCAGCCTTTCTAGTCAGCTTGATAACAAAGTGAGGGGCAATAAAAGAATGTGTAAAGCCAGAATCGATCGATATAGAGACAATTCTATTATCGATAAAAATTATACCTCGCACCACAAGAAATAAATCTTAAAACTATATTATTCTTAAACCTTATGCTCTGATACCATATGTGACGCCCCTGTCGTGTCCGATCGAACCACAACTCAAGTGGACAACATACAAATAAAAGGTTTACAGAATACATAGAATTAAGATTTATTTCATCAATACGAATATAGTTCAGATAACATAACAAAACGTGGTCTCACTGGAAATACTCAAGTCTGATAAAGTTTTCCCCTACATAAAAATAGAATAACATGTAAATAAATCAGCTCCAAGGATAGTTGCGCACGTACTTTCTGCTACCGTAGACACCTGTGCCAGGCTGCTACTCTCCTGTGGATAGGAACAATCAAAGAATGAGTCACGAATGCTCAGTAGGAAGTTACCTCCTCCAAACAATAGGAGAGATCAATTTTGGCAACAATAAAATTAACACAGTGGCAACGACAATAATTCGACGACAAAGGTGATTAGGTAAATTAACATCCACAGCAAGAAATAAATTAACAAGGATATCTTATGGGTGTGGCTGCCTCCCCTACCAAGCAGAGTCATACCACTCTGCACTCCCAACAGCAGATGGAGTGGTGATCCGTAATCACACAGTAGATCACGCTTGATGGAGTGGTGATCCGTAATCACACAGCAGATCACGTCTCCTATCAAGCAGAGTCATACCACTCTGCACTCCCAACCGCTGATGGAGTGGTGATCCGTATCACACAGCAGATCACGTTTGATGGAGTGGTGATCCGTATCACACAGCAGATCACATTTGATGGAGTGGTGATCCGTATCACACAGCAGGTCACGTTTGATGGAGTGGAGATCCGTATCACACAGCAGATCACATTTGATGGAGTGGTGATCCGTATCACACAGCAGATCACGTTTGAGGGAGTGGTGATCCGTATCACACAGCAGATCACGTTTGAGGGAGGGGTGATCCGTATCACACAGCAGATCACGTTTGATGGAGTGGTGATCCGTATCACACAGCAGATCACGTTTGAGGGAGTGGTGATCCGTATCACACAGCAGATCACGTCCCCTATAACTCCGCCATCAAGATAAATAATTTCCATCAATTCCACCTTATGAACCTCCCCCCTTACAACTTCGCCATCAAGATAAATAATTTCCATCAATTCCACCTTATGAACCTCCAATTTATCATGTTATTATTAACAGCCATTGATCCAGCGATTCATCACCCAAGTCCTTAATAATTCCACATTTAATCCTTAAGTCTAATTTAAACCAATTCCAAAACCAAAATCTAAACCAAAATCGATTCTGAGCCCCACCTAAACCAAAGCCAACTTTAAACGAAACCAAAACCTAAACCAACTTTTAACTAAACCAAACCGAAACCAACTTTCGGATTTAAACCAAAACCATAATCAACTTTAAGTTAAACCTTAATTAAACTAATCCTTCTTCCTCCTCAAAACCCTAACCCTAATTCTACTGCCGCCGCCGCCGCCAGGCCATCCCACCGTCAGGCCGCCCCGCTGCCAGGCCACCACGCCGCCAGGCCACCACGCCGCCACGCCGCACGCCGACGTCTCCGCTGGGCCGTGGCTGCCGCCAGACCACCGCCTCCGGCGTTGCCAGACCCGCGTTGCCTCGCGCCTCTGGCCGACTCCGGCCTGTGCAGTCTTGCGCACGCCACCGGCCGCTCCCGACGCCGTATCATGCGCCAGAACTGCGTCGACACCGGGTCCGTGCTGCCTGCGCACGACGCCCGCACGCATTAGCGCCGCACGCCGCCGCACCGCACGCCGCCGCCTCCGCCGCCGGCCGCCGGAGCACAGCGGACGATCGGGGAAGAAGATGGGAATTTTGCAATTTAGCCCTCTAATCTTTCTATTCTCAAAACATGCCATAGATTGGTATAACACAGACATATCTATTATCTACTCAGTTTTACTTAGATCTAGGTTATCATCATCCTCCTAAATATCATGAGAGTCACTAAGTTTATCGATTATTCAACATGAATTTGTCTCAGGCATAACGGCAAAGAGAAACGGATGAAAGTAACACCACCTAGTTCGAATAGAAGTAAGGAGAAAACAAATGAAAGTAACTTAAACTACTTCGAATAGAGGTAAGGAGAAAACAAATGAAAGTAACTTAACCTACTTCGAATAGAGGTAAGGAGAAAACAAATGAAAGTAACTTAACCTACCTCGAATTTCGAGGTAAGGAGAAAATGCAATGAAAGTAACTTTAACCTACTTCGCATAGAGGAAGAGAAACGGATGAAAGTAACACCACCTAGTTCGAATAGAAGTAAGGAGAAAACAAATGAAAGTAACTTAACCTACCTCGAATTTCGATAACGATCGTCCCAAATCTTCTTGCCACTCTGTAAGCCTCCCCAACGATTGTCCCTTGACTCTCTCTCTATTCGTCCGGGTTTAGTGGGTGGTTGCTGCCTATAAATAGAGGCGGTTATTGGGTTGTGGGTTGTGGGCCCGAGTAATGGGCCGTTATGGATTGACGGGTGGTTACATTCCTACCCCGTTAAATAAATTTGGTCCCCAAATTTTAAAATGAACATACCTCAAAAGATATGGGGGTATTTGCCCCTGATGTCCTCCTCTCTCTCCCAAGTGGCCTCGTCCACAGAGTGATGTTGCCACTGTACTTTTACCAAAGGGATCACCTTTCTTCTTAACACATGCTCTTTTCGTTCTATGATCCGAATTGGCGGCTCCTCACATGTCAAGTCCTCCCTCAGCTGTAACTGCTGAAACGATAGTATATGTGTGACATCTGAGATGTACTTCCTCAGCATTGACACGTGGAAGACGTTATGCACATTAGCTAAGGCTGGAGGTAAGGCAAGTTTATAAGCAACTGCTCCAATTCGCTCTAAGATCTCAAAGGGGCCAATATAACGAGGTGCTAACTTGCCTCTCATCCCAAATCTCATCACGCCCTTTGTTGGAGAGATCTTTAGAAAAACATGATCGCCCACGGGAAACTCCAGATCCCGCCTTCTGGTATTAGCATAACTCCTTTGTCTACTTTGTACTGTGAGTAACCTCTTTCGAATCACTTCAATCTTCTCGGTAGCTAATTGAACCAACTCTGGTCCCAAAATTTGCCTCTCACCAACCTCTGTCCAACACACAGGGGATCTACACTTCCTCCCCTACAAAGCCTCATAAGGTGCCATTTGAATTCCAGCATAATAACTATTGTTGTAGGTGAACTCAGCTAGACACAAATGAGAGTCCCAGCTCCCCTTGAAATCTAGAGCACACGCTCTCAGCAAGTCCTCTAGGGTCTGGATTGTTCTCTCTGATTGACCATCAGTTTGAGAGTGATATGCAGTACTAAAACGTAGCTGCGTCCTCAAGGCTTCCTGAAAACTACCCCAAAATCGTGAAGTGAATCTGGGATCTCTATCAGAAATGATGGTAACAGGTATTCCATGAAGTTTTACTACTTCCTCCATATATAGTTCAGCAAGCTTGTCCAAGGAGTAGGTCATCTTAATAGGAAGGAAATGGGCTGACTTAGTTAACCGATCCACCACAACCCAAATGGCATCCAGCCCCTTCCTTGTCCTGGGTAACCCAGCCACAAAGTCCATGGTCACATGATCCCATTTCCATTCAGGGATAGGGAGTGACTGTAACTTTCCTGCTGGTTTTTGGTGTTCAATTTTGACCTGTTGACACTAAACATTTGGAAACAAATTCTGCAATATCTCTCTTCATGCCCTGCCACCAATAATTTTGCTTCATGTCTCGGTACATTTTTGTGCTACCTGGGTGTACTGAGAAACGAGAGCGATGAGCCTCGTTTAGCAATTCTTGCTTCAATTGAAAGTCATCAGGGACACACAGCCGACCTTGAAATCGAATCACACCATCAGTAGTCACATCAAACCCTGGTTTAGAATTTTGAGTTAACTCAAACTTTAAAGTCTGCAACCTAGGATCTTTCAACTGACACTCTTTAAGTTTCAACACCAGTTCTGACTCTAGGCGCAATCCAGCTAGCAATCCTCGTTGAGTCTCTGTTATAACGGTTAGTTCCATGTCTCCTAAGGTTTCTAAAATCTTCCATCTTCTTACCAATAAATGTGCTGAGTATCCTACCGATTTCCTACTAAGTGCATCTGCAACAACATTGGCTTTACCTGGGTGGTAGTTGATTGAGCAATCATAGTCCTTGAGAAAATCCAGTCATCTCCTCTGTCTCATCTTAAGTTCTTTCTGGGTGAAAAGATATTTCAAACTCTTATGATCTGTAAAGATTTCAAATGTCTGTCCATAAAGATAATGCCTCCAAATTTTTAGTGCAAAAATGACAGCTGCTAATTCAAGGTCATGAGTGGGATAATTTTTCTCATGGACCTTTAATTGCCTAGAGGCATAGGCTATCACTTTTCCATGTTGCATTAGAACGCAACCCAATCCGTTGATGGAAGCATCACTGTATACCACCAACCCATCACCACCAGAAGGTATAGTCAGCACTGGTGCAGTAGTCAACCTTCTCTTTAATTCTTGAAAACTTTGCTCACAATCCTCAGCCCAATCAAATTTAACATTCTTCTGAGTCAATCGGGTCAGTGGAGTAGCAATCTTGGAAAAACCTTTCACAAATCTTCTATAGTAACCTGCCAATCCAAGGAAGCTCCTCACTTCCGTTACGTTAGTGGGCCTCTTCCAGTCCAACACAGCTTCTATTTTCTTGGGATCCACTGATATACCAGCACCAGAGATCACGTGACCCAAGAAAACCACCTTCGACAACCAAAAGCCACACTTTCCAAGTTTGGCATATAATTTTTCTTGTCTCAAGGTTTCCAACACAATTTTAAGATGTTGCTCATGCTCATTATGACTCTTGGAATATATTAGGATGTCATCTATAAAGACAATGACAAATTGATCTAAATACTGCCTAAATACCCTATTCATTAAATCCATAAAGATAGCAGGTGCATTGGTCAAGCCGAATGGCATGACAAGAAATTCGTAATGTCCATAGCGAGTTCTGAAGGCCGTTTTTTGGATGTCCTCCTCCTTAACCTTGAGTTGATGGTAGCCAGATCTTAGGTCAATCTTCGAGTACACTTGGGTACCTTGTAACTGATCAAAAAGATCGTCAATCCGCGGAAGGGGATATTTGTTCTTTACTGTGCTCTGATTTAACTGACGGTAATCTATGCATAATCTCATAGTCCCGTCTTTCTTCTTCACGAAAAGAACTGGTGCACCCCAAGGAGATGCACTAGGGCGTATGTAACCCTTATCTAAGAGCTCTTGTAATTGTTTCTTCAACTCTACTAACTCCACTGGTGCCATTCTATGAGGGGGTTTCGAGATCGAAGCTGCACCGGGCTTGAGGTCTATGTCAAACTCCACCTTTCTGTCAAAAGACAATCCTAATAACTTCTCAAGAAAGACCCCTGGATACTTTCGGACAATAGGAATGTCCTCTAATCGATGTGTACTCAATAGCTCCTCAGAGATAAAAACTAGATACCCCTTGCAACCCTTCATCAGTAGTTGTTGGGTTTGCAGAAAAGACATGATAGGAGAAAAGTTTTCTTACATACCGGAGAAAGTAAAAGTATCTTGTCTAGGTGGTTTGAAAGTTATTACTTTTATCAAATAATCAACATTGACATGATAAGCGGTCAACCAGTCCAAGCCTAAAATGACATCAAAATCCTTAAAATTTAATAGCACTAGATCTATGGTGGGTTCTTAGTTTCCAATGCTAATAACACACTACTTGAATACTTGATCTACAATCATTTTATCGCCAGTAGGTATTCCAACTATCAAAATTATCTTTAGAGGTTCAGCCTTTCTAGTCAGCTTGATAGCAAAGTGAGGGGCAATAAAAGAATGTGTAAAGCCAGAATCGATCGATATAGAGACAATTCTATTATCGATAAAAATTATACCTCGCACCACAAGAAATAAATCTTAAAACTATGTTATTTTTAAACCTTATGCTCTGATACCATATGTGACGCCCCTGTCGTGTCCGATCGAACCACAACTCAAGTGGACAACATACAAATAAAAGGTTTACAGAATACATAGAATTAAAATTTATTTCATCAATACGAATATAGTTCAGATAACATAACAAAACGTGGTCTCACTGGAAATACTCAAGTCTGATAAAGTTTTTCCCTACATAAAAATAGAATAACATGTAAATAAATCAGCTCCAAAGATAGTTGCGCACGTACTTTCTGCTACCGTAGACACCTGTGCCAGGCTGCTACTCTCCTGTGGCTAGGAACAATCAAAGAATGAGCCACGAATGCTCAGTAGGAAGTTACCTCCTCCAAACAATAGGAGAGATCAATTTTTGGTGGCAACAATAAAATTAACACAGTGGCAACAACAATAATTCGACGACAAAGGTGATTAGGTAAACTAACATCCACAACAAGAAATAAATCAACAAGGATATCTTATGGGTGTGGCTGCCTCCCCTACCAAGCAGAGTCATACCACTCTGCACTCCCAACAGCTGATGGAGTGGTGATCCGTAATCACACAGCAGATCACGCTTGATGGAGTGGTGATCCGTAATCACACAGCAGATCACGTTTCCTATCAAGCAGAGTCATATCACTCTGCACTCCCAACCGCTGATGGAGTGGTGATCCGTATCACACAGCAGATCACGTTTGATGGAGTGGTGATCCGTATCACACAGCAGATCACATTTGATGGAGTGGTGATCCGTATCACACAACAGATCACGTTTGATGGAGTGGAGATCCGTATCACACAGCAGATCACATTTGATGGAGTGGTGATCCGTATCACACAGCAGATCACGTTTGAGGGAGTGGTGATCCGTATCACACAGCAGATCACGTCTGAGGGAGTGGTGATCCGTATCACACAGCAGATCACGTTTGATGGAGTGGTGATCCGTATCACACAGCAGATCACGTTTAAGGGAGTGGTGATCCGTATCACACAGCAGATCACGTTTGAGGGAGTGGTGATCCGTATCACACAGCAGATCACGTTTGAGGGAGTGGTGATCCGTATCACACAACAGATCACGTTTGAGGGAGTGGTGATCCGTATCACACAGCAGATCAGGTCTCATATAACTCCGCCATCAAGATAAATAATTTCCATCAATTCCACCTTATGAACCTCCTCCCTTACAACTCCGCCATCAAGATAAATAATTTCCATCAATTCCACCTTATGAACCTCCAATTTATCATGTTATTATCAACAGCCATTGATCCAGCGATTCATCACCCAAGTCCTTAATAATTCCACATTTAATCCTTAAGTCTAATTTAAACCGATTCCAAAACCAGAATCTAAACCAAACCGATTCTGAGCCCCACCTAAACCAAAGCCAACTTTAAACGAAACCAAAACCTAAACCAACTTTTAACTAAACCAAACCGAAACCAACTTTCGGATTAAACCAAAACCATAATCAACTTTAAGTTAAACCTTAATTAAACTAATCATTCTTCCTCCTCAAAACCCTAACCCTAATTCTACGGCCGCCGCCGCCGCCAGGCCATCCCACCGTCAGGCCGCCCCGCTGCCAGGCCGCCACGCCGCCACGCCGCACGCCGACGTCTCCGCTGGGCCGTGGCTGCCGCCAGACCACCGCCTCCGGCGTCGCCAGACCCGCGTTGCCCCGCGCCTCTGGCCGACTCCGGCCTGTGCAGTCGTGCGCCCGCCACCGGCCGCTCCCGACGCCGTATCACGCGCCAGAACTGCGTCGACACCGGGTCCGTGCTGCCTGCGCACGACGCCCGCCCGCATCAGCGCCGCACACCGCCGCACCGCACGCCGCCGCCTCCGCTGCCGGCCGCCGGAGCACAGCGGACGATCGGGGAAGAAGATGGGAATTTTGCAATTTAGCCCTCTAATCTTTCTATTCTCAAAACATGCCATCGATTGGTATAACACAGACATATCTATTCTCTACTCAGTTTTACTTAGATCTAGGTTATCATCATCCTCCTAAATATCATGAGGGTCACTAAGTTTATCGATTATTCAACATGAATTTGTCTCGAGCATAACGGCAAAGAGAAACGGATGAAAGTAACACCACCTAATTCGAATAGAGGTAAGGAGAAAACAAATGAAAGTAACTTAACCTACTTCGAATAGAGGTAAGGAGAAAATAAATGAAAGTAACTTAACCTACTTCGAATAGAGGTAAAGAGAAACAAATGAAAGTAACTTAACCTACTTCGAATAGAGGTAAAGAGAAACAAATGAAAGTAACTTAACCTACCTCGAATCTCGATAACGATCGTCCCAAATCTTCTTGCCACTCCGTAAGCCTCCCCAACGATTGTCCCTTGACTCTCTCTATCCGTCCGGGTTTAGTGGGTGGTTGCTGCCTATAAATAGAGGCGGTTATTGGGTTGTGGGTTGTGGGCCCGAGTAATGGGCCGTTATGGAGTGACGGGTGGTTACAAACTTATTCTTCTACTAATACAACAAAAGATTATGAATCTAAGCTGAAATCTCAAGCAGATTTGTAAACAGGTGTGTTTGCATACTTCCAGTTGAATGGTTCAGAGAATGCCCAGGATCTGTCACCTGCCACGCCAAAGGGAATGCATCAGATATTTCTTTCAGGTCCTTTTTTGTGAGTTTCCCTTTCAAAGAGCCTATATTGTCATCCAGATTCTTGATCTTGGTTGTTCCTGAAACAAGGAGCAAATTAAGATATGAAAAACGTAAATAATTGCATCACTTTTTTGTTTTAAGTGGCAGAGTGAGAAATGGAGTGTATGATATGATTCACATGTAAGGTAAGAACCTGATAAGTTCTACTGTTTAAACATCTTGGTTATGTTGTAGTACGCTGTAGGTTACAAGAGGTCATATGGCAAGTTGAAAACATGAAAAATCTATTGATTTATGAACAACATCATGACAAAGCTCTTCTACAGTAGAGACATCAACTATAAACCATGTTTTTGTAAGAAGTCCATTAGGAAGATCTTGGTAAAAACAGAAACGATGAAGGTATTAAACAAACATCAATTTGAGTGAATTAGTATATAAACAAGTTCAACTAAAACAAAAAATTGGAAGTTCATTACGCATAGTAGCAATGGAATGACTAAAATGTGACCACAACACCCATTAATCAGACAAAACTATCCGTCAAACTAGCGCCCAAAAGGATATTAGATTTGCAGCACCTAAATCTAACCTTAAGCATCTAACTGGATCCGTAGAAATTCTTATTCTGTCATCAGTAATGTGACATCATCTTGTCCTTGTGACCAGAACATCTTGCTTTTCCGTGGGCGTAAAAGTCATCAAATGAAGAGAAGTTGTTTAGTTACAGTTCAAACAAGAAAACGAAACACCACAGAAAGAAATTGTGACAGATATCCACTGAATATCTTACATTTGAAACAATGGACAGGCAAACACAACATCCACAACTGAACCCAAAGCATTGAATTTATAGACAGTATTCAAATGCCCCTACCATGAAGCAACTAGGTGGAGAATTCTTTCAGGGACAATAGTGTTTTCGGATCACATTAGAGACCTTGATAAATGCTTGTCACAAAAGCCATCCAACCAAGAAAAATTGTATTAATATGCAATCATGGTTCTGCTGCTGCTCATACAAATAGAACTGATGACACACAATAATTTGTTTTAGTGAAGTACACAAATTTACTGGGTTTGTCCATTGTTTCTCACATACTTAGTCTCCATATCTCAATAGTCCTCGTTAGAGTCACACTAGCAACAAATTACCCCAGAAATTCAAACCTTCAACATTAGCATACAAAAATCAAATAATTCTTGATTTTTCTTCCTTAAATCTGTGCCTAAAACTTTGAACCTGCCATGAGGAAACTCAATCATGAGTCCTATAAGTTGGTTCAATCACATAATGCATGTTGACAGAATGAGTGTATAATATCCTTAACTACCAGATCAACCAATTTAGGAGCCAAAATATCTATATCACGCCCCACAATAAATTGCTTTAGGAGCCAGTATATTTCTTG
Organism: Trichopus zeylanicus subsp. travancoricus; assembly: GCA_005019695.1. Classification (NCBI taxonomy): domain Eukaryota; kingdom Viridiplantae; phylum Streptophyta; class Magnoliopsida; order Dioscoreales; family Dioscoreaceae; genus Trichopus; species Trichopus zeylanicus. The sequence continues at coordinate 3,339 of RXID01015801.1, read as the reverse complement.
AAGTGGCATTCTATTCATAGCACTGCAACATATCTTGATACTAATCTGTGTCAAGTTAAAAAGCCATCTCCATAGGCAACTCTGAAGCTTATTAGAAAAATTAATGTTGTTTGAGCAACTGTTAAACTACAAGATTAGCTGTGCAAGTGTAAGAATACTAAATGACAAGCATGATTCTTTTGCAATACAACAATTAATTTAGAAAAGGCTGTAAATTGTAGACATTGTTTACCTGGGATAGGAAGAACCCAAACTAGAGCAAACTGAGCAGGGGTGCATCCATGCTCTTCTTGGCCAGATTCTGGAATCAAATATATAAATTCTTGTTCTTTCTAAATTTTCTCCAGTGAACAGCGGGTCACAGGTATAGAGTTAAGGCATATATTATCTAAAGAACTAGAACTTAGAGTGTGTATCGTTTAACCACACTAAAAGCACAATAAACAGTTAAACTCAGCTTCTGCTTGCTCTGCTTTGCTCTGGAGCAGCCTGAAAAGGAAAACAAAATGCTGAGTCTGTACTATCAATGAAGCTTGGGGTAAACTTTGTAGAACTCCTCTCCCAGTGAAAACCTTTGCTCGAACATTTGTTCATACTACTGCAACATTTGATGGCCTTCAGGATATTGAATAACTACAAAATGGCTCATGAGTTGTTGTATTGACCATGAAAAATTACAGAGCAGCAATGACAGCTGCTATACTCTCATCACCAATTTGCTTGAAAGTTCCTAATTTGTCTCCTAAACCATATTTTCCCTGTAAAGAATTGTTTTTCATATCAACTTTGTTAGAATAAATCGAAGATTTCTTTCAGGAAGACTGATTACCAGGAGATGCTCATAAGGAATATTTTCTGGCATTTGTTCTCATCAAGGCCTTTACATTAAAAAAACTTCAATGCTTTTGTTCTGATGTTCATACTCATCTCTCACAGGAAATTTAACTCAATTAATATGAACTCTTATTTGGCGCTCGGATGCAGATAGTACCTGTCTATTGGGACTATCTCCTCCTCAATATCACGAGTCCATACAGACCATCTTAAGTGCAGAGATGGGATGAACTGTAGGTGCACATCGAATAGTGTCCGGGCTGGCTTCTGACAATCCAATATACTTGACCTTCCTCTCTTCCACTAGCTTCTTCACTTCACCCATGTCTCACAAACCAAACTTTTATGTTCTCACTTCTTAGATTAAATTTTAGGCAATTAATGAGTCTTTTAAATTGTGACCTCAAATGCTTACAGTTTCCTCTATTAATACTGTCTGATCAATGCGGTGCTGATAATACAAATCAATATAATCCACTCCAAGTCGTTTAAGGCTCACCTCACAGGATGCCCGCACGTACTCAGTCTTAGCACTTATAACCACACCAGCTGCATCAACATCAGCTTTTACATTCCCAAACTTCGTGGCCAATTGGACTTTTTTCCTGGGCAAACGCTTCAAGGCCCACAAGCACAAATAATTTCCAAACCAGTTCTTTCAAGAATTTCATCAAACACATTCTAGTCTAGTCTTAGAAAGCCAGGGGTCCCGAAAGCTCAAAGCTGTCCAACCAAAATCTCACTGGTATGTGGCCCGTAGATGTCGGCGGTGTCGAAGAAGGTGACGCCTTTCTCGATAACATGCTTGATGATGGCAATGCCGTCTTCTCCGGGGGCCGGGTTATTAAAATTCCCAGTGAGGCCCATGCACCCAAAACCCAACAAGGAAACCTCTAAATCAAAAGCTCCGAGCTTGACTCTGGGAATCCGGATAACACTCTGCAAAGAGCAAAAAGATTGCTCCAAGCACGAATTTGTAGGGTTTGGATAAAGAGAGCATGACTTGAGTGCTTACATTGCTAAGAAGACGGATCAAAATCCGACCCGCTTAGTTCGTGGGTTCTCTGCTCGTTCGATTCCCGCCAATCTGTGCATCAGTCAGAATAGACATTCTTTTCTTACTAAAAATCCGTCAAAAAAGAGCAGAGAGAACGAGAATCACGACACCGTGAAGGCGAGAAGGAAGTTTGATGAGCTCAGTGTTCTTGTAAATCCGTATTATAGTGGAAGCTCTGTATATTCGTTGACAAGTTGCGCGAGGGGCTATTGGAAGGTTATTGGAAGACACTCGACAGGCATGCTCTTCAAATATTCATAAGTACCCGTATACGCCTCCAAAACCCACATATATTATGTGTATACGCCAGCTATTGAAATAAATGTTAAATCTTGATAAAATCCATCTTACAAAAGATGGTACTTTTGAGAGTGACCAGAGTGGTTCACATGCTTCAAAACGAGCAGAGGGCACCTCGATATTCAGCCTCCGTTTTTGAAAAAGTTACTGTAAATTGTTTGCGCGAGACGCAAGAAATAAAATTATTGTAAGAAAAATATAATTCGCTAATGTTTAGCGATGAACATAAATTAAGATCAACAATTAGCATAATCTACATTGCTATAAACAGGAATAAATAAGAGAAAAAAATGGATGAAAAAAAGGTTATATCTTTAGTTCTTTTGATGTAGTGAAAGATATGTTTAGTGACTTCTAAGTGAATATTATTGGAAATCTGCATAAGTTGATAAGCTTGATTGATAATATATGAAATAACCATTCTGGTTATGATAAGATATTGGAGGACTCTCACTAAATTGCGATAAAAAATAGGATCTAAAAAAAAAAGTCATTTAAAAAAGAAAATTTAAATCCTTATATAATTGGAGCGGAGAGAGACATGACGACAAGAATACAACTCTTCTAAGTTAATGTATATAAACATCTTTTTTAAAATCACAATATAAAAATATATTTTAAACATCTGAGTTATCGTAAAAACCAATGAGAGCACTATGTAAGTGATAAGATAATACAAATTATTAAAGCATTGACCACTAGACTAAAAGTTTTGTTAAAATCAATGTCTTATTGTTGATGAAAACTCTTAGCAACAAATCTCACTTTATAATATTCATTAGTGTCACCAAATTTTCGTTTGATCTTTTAAATTACAAATCTAACACCTGAAATAAAAAGGGTACAAATAACCCCTGCAACTTGTTAATTCAGGGGTGAATACAAATCTTAAATCTCAACTGATGAGATCTAGAGTTACATCTACACATTCAAACTTTCATCTAGAAATATTATCTGCAACAAGTCAAATTAAAAATCATAACAAATCCATATCCACTTCCATAATAATTCAAATTCTAAAGGAGATCGATCTAATCTGATTATCTTAATGACCCTATAAAATCTCTAAGACTTGTAGAGGCCAAAAGTCAGGAAGGGATGTTAGAACCAACTCAGGAAGAATCAAAAGTCGGGTGAAATAGATGAGT